>JAPKLX010000804.1:0-42520 GCA_026898415.1 Leonotis leonurus | reverse complement strand
TGTCAAGTAAAACTGAAAAGTTTGTATTTGGTGTATTCCCCCCCCCCATACACCAAACCTTGCTCTTTCGGGACCAACAAGTGGTATCAGAGCAGTGGTTCAGACTGACCATTGTTTTGTTTCACAGGGTTAAAACCTGCGTGGTCTACTTGAATAGATCTAGAAAAACCTTTTTCATTCACTTGCATACTGTCTGTTATGGGGTCTTCTGTTATCAGGGCTTGCGAAGAATTCTCTATTCAAGGATATAGAGAATGGAGCTTCAGGATCAAAATGTGCCTTAAAGCCCATCATTGCTTAATGTGGAAAGTAATAGAAGAAGGGCCATTGGCAATTACAGAAGAAACCACTCGTATCACTGAGACAGGAGCAATTAAAGAAAATGTACTTAAGGATCCCAGAAAATATACTTCTGAAGAAAGGAGAGAGGCAAACCTTGATGATTTTGCCAAAGGAATCATCTCCAGCACGGTCAAAGGCATACATCTGGCCAAAATCCAAGATTTGGATACTGCCAAAGAGATGTGGGAAGCCTTAAGAGACCTGGCTCTAGGATCTGAAGTAATGATCGAGAATAAGCTGTCTTTAGCCTGCAACAAATACGAAGAATTCAAAATGAAACCAGGCGAGACAATAGAACAGATGAAGATGAGATTCACTGGAATTCTCCTTGAGATATCTGCGTTCAAAAAGAACAAATATACTCAAAGGGAGAAAAACATGAAAGTTCTTAGAGCTCTTCCACCAAGCTGGGAGATTTATGCTGCAATGCAACCTCTAAGAGCAGATTTTAATGATCTGTCCACTGAAGCCTTATTTGATCATCTCGAAGGTCATGAATGTGACATTCAAAGAATACGAGGACCAGATCATCTGTCCAAAAAGGCAGAAAACAGCTCAAAGAAGGACAAAGAGGTAGCCTTCAAAGCGAAGAGCAAACCAGATGATCCTTCTGAGTCTGCTAATCCAGATGAAGAAAAAGGCTATGACAAACTCTTAAAAGAGTTTGCAATGATTGCCAAATGAATGGACAAGATGGAGACCAGATCGAAGAAATTCAGTCAGACGCTTCTACAAAGATAACAAGAGAAACTTCAACAAGAAGTATGACAATGATCGATCTGATGACAAGAACGAGTCTAAGAAGCAGACTGCTAAAACTACAAAGACTTCTAGCTCTACAGACTACACCTGCTTTGAATGTGGCAGAACAGGTCACTTCAAAACAGATTGTCCTGATCTGTCCAGAAGTCAAAGAGATGAGCTAAGAGCCAAAAGAGATCGAAAGCTTAAAAGTGAGCGCAAAGCTATGATAGCTGAACAGAACTCAAGCAGCTCAAGTCATTTCTCGGACAGTTCATCAGAAAATGATGAAGCCTTCATTGCTGACGATGAAGAAAGCTGGAATGAATGCTATGTAGGATTGGACAACGGGCTAGATGAAGTTGAGGTAAATTCTTGCTACTCTAATTCCTCAGATAATGATAATAATCATGAACAGGAAAGTGAGGATCAAGCAGAATACTCATGGAATGAAATAGATGAAATGTTCAAAAGCTACTCGAGCATCAAGAGATTGTTCAGAGAAGTAGTTGAAGAAAATGACAGATTAAAGAAAACTGAGCAGATTCTAAGCACAGCAAACACACAATTTGTCGCCAAAATAAACGATCTGGAAGAACAGATCAAGAGCAAAGACAGTGAAATCCACTCACTTAATTCAAAAGTCAAGGATCTGGTTATCAGAAATAATGTTGCTGAGGAAAAGATCAAGAAGGGAAAGGAAATGATATACAAGAGTGATGAGCGTGCCAAGTTGCTAATCAATATGCAACAAAAGGGTACATCTGGTTTGGGATATCCAGGTCACTTAGAAAAATCTTCAGGAACTATAAGCTTCGTACCAGAAAGGAAGAAAATACCAGATCAAGTGAAAGACTTGAAAAACAAGAAAGGTTATCCTCAAAAGATGATATTGAAAGATGCAAAATATAGACAGTATCATCAAACAAAGGGACAACCAGCTCACTACACAAAAACAGAACACATCCAAAGAGCAAATGTCAACAGGACAAAAACTGTCAACAGGACAGCACATGCTAAGAAAGGATTGAAAAAGGATGAAATAGAGAGATATCATCCATCTGAAATTCACTCTGTAACTAAAGCAGATAATGAGGGAAACATCATTACCTGCTATATTGCTGTTCCTAACCCTAGAATGTTCTGGATTCGAAAAGGATTGTTTGCTAATAATCAAGCACCCAAATATTGAAAGGGTAGCTAAGTGTGATTAATTGCAGGACCAAAGAACTGCAAGAAGGAGTAAGATAGCAAGAGGAACTATCTGGATTAGAGATAGCGGTTGCTCAAAACACATGACGTGTGATAAGAATCTGTTATCAGATTACATAGAGAAACCAGGCCCACAGGTCACTTTTGGATGTAATTCAAAAGGATATACCAGAGGGTATGGAAACATCAGAGTAGGCAAGACCACTATCACAAATGTGTCATACGTGGAGGGTCTTAGTCACAATCTGTTTTCTGTAAGTCAGTTTTGTGCTAATGGTAATCAGATTGTTTTTGATACTAACAACTGTCTGGTGAAGAACAAGGAAGGAGATGAAATACTCCTTACCGGTAAACTGCAGGATAGGTTATATATTGTCCAGTGGACAAACCAGATCGAGACCTGCTTAGTCACTAAGACTGTATCAGAAACAAGCTGGTTATGGCATAAGAGATTAAGTCATCTTAATTTCAAATCAATCAACAGGATTGCCAAGGAAAAGTTAGTAGAAGGACTACTAGATCAGGTGTATGATAAAGATCACATATGTGATGCTTGTCAAGCTGGAAAGCAAACCAGATCATCCTTTACAAGCAAAACAGCTCACTCTACATCAAAGATATTAGAGCTGTTACATCTTGACCTATTTGGACCAGTCAAACCACTAAGCATCAATGGGAGAAAGTACACATTGGTAATCATAGATGATTACTCAAGATTCACTTGGGTTATCTTTCTGCTGAAAAAGAAAGAGACTCTAGACAAGCTCCCTGATTTTCTACACAAGATCACTAAACAGAAAGAGATGAGTATAACCTCTATCAGAACAGATCGAGGAACAGAATTTCTCAACCAGAAGATTGAAGCATATTGCAACAAGATGGGAATCACTCATCAAACATCTGCTGCTCGAACTCCTCAACAGAATGGAGTTGTTGAAAGGAGAAACAGATCACTCAAAGAAGCAGCACGCACAATGCTTAACTCGACCAATCTACCAAAGAAATTTTGGGCAGAAGCTATCTACACTGCCTGTTATACTCAAAACAGATCATCCATCACACTCAGACATGGAAAGACTCCATATGAAATATGGAACAACAGAAAGCCTAAGATTTCCTATTTTAGAACCTTTGGCTGCTTATGTTACATACACAATAATGGGAAATCTCAGTTGAAAACTTTTGATAGCAGAACTGACCCTGGAATATTTTTGGGATATTCTGATGTCAGTAAAGCTTATCGAGTTTACAATAAGAATTCTCATATTGTGGAAGTAACACCTCATGTTGTTTTTGATGAGTCTATTGTTGAGTACAGATCACCAGATGAAAAGCAGACAGACAATCAGGTGACAACCAGAAGGATGAATGATTTATTACTGGAAGATATTCTTATCTGGAATTCAAAGAGTGAAGATGAAGAAGTTATCACTCAACCTGTTGCTGAGGAGATCATACAGCAAGGGGGAATATCACTATCCAATCTGGATGAAAACAGATCATCAACAGAAAATACTGATACAGTTACTACAAATGATGATCAACATCCAGAAGAAAGCCCAGATGAGAATCCATTTCATGCTACATCAACAGCACACCCTGAATTTGAGGAACCAACAGATCAACCGGATCCTGAGTTATCTGATGAAGAGATGACTAGGAGAAGAAGATGGATACAAGACCATCCACCAGAACAGATCGTTGGGAACCCATCAGATCGTGTGAAAACTAGAAGAATGCATGGAGAAAGTGCATTATTGAGTTGTTATCTATCTCGCTTGGAGCCATCTGATGCTTATGAAGCACTTCAAGATGCAGATTGGATAACAGCAATGCAAGAAGAACTCAATGAGTTCAAAAGAAATGAAGTCTGGTATCTCGTGGACAGACCCAAACACCAAGGAGTAATAGGTGTAAAATGGGTGTTCAAAAACAAACGGGATGAGAATGGTGAAGTAGTCAGAAACAAAGCCAGATTAGTAGCTAAAGGCTATAATCAACAAGAAGGCATTGATTTTGATGAAACATTCGCTCCAGTAGCCAGATTAGAAGCCATAAGGCTATTTCTAGCATATGCTGCTCACAAACGGTTCAAGGTATACCAGATGGATGTCAAAAGTGCCTTCCTCAATGGTATTCTTGAAGAAGAAGTATATGTGGAACAGCCACCTGGATTTGAAGAAGCAGATCCAGATCAGAAAGTATACAGACTGGCTAAGGCAGTCTATGGTCTAAAACAAGCCCCCAGAGCTTGGTATGAGACCTTATCATCTTTCCTACTAGAATCTGGATTTAGAAGAGGATCTGTTGACAAGACTTTGTTCATCATCAAAGTCAAAGAAAACATTCTCTTAGTTCAGATCTATGTAGATGATATTATCTTTGGATCTCAATCTACCTATCTGTGTGACAAATTTGCTAAACTTATGAAAAATAAGTATGAAATGTCCATGATGGGAGAAATGAGTTTCTTTTTAGGTTTGCAGGTCAAGCAGCTACCAGATGGTATCTTTATTAATCAGACAAAATACATCAACGATCTGCTAGCCAAGTTTGGATTAAAAGACAGTAATTCAGTGAAAATCCCAATGCAGACCAATGGGAAAATTGGTCCAGATCCCGAAGGAAAACCAGCGAACATTACACAATATAGAGGGATCATAGGATCACTACTCTATCTAACTGCCAGTCGACCTGACATCACCTTTGCAGTTGGAGTATGTGCTAGATATCAAGCAAATCCCAAAGAGTCTCACATGGAAGCAGCTAAGAAGATACTAAGATACCTTAAGGGAACAGCCCATATAGGATTATGGTATCCATGTGAAGACAATTTTGAGCTAACTGGATATACTGACTCAGATTATGCTGGATGCAAACTGGACAGAAAGTCAACATCTGGTACATGCCAGTTTCTGGGAAATAAACTGATTTCTTGGTTTTCAAAGAAACAAACATCGGTTGCCACTTCAACTACAGAAGCAGAATATATGGCAGCTGGAAGTTGTTGTGCTCAAATATTATGGTTAAGACAACAGCTCAAAGACTATGAGATTGATATCAAGGACATACCAATCTTCTGTGACAGCTCAAGTGCTATAGCAATTACACAGAACCCAGTGCTGCACACCAGATGCAAACATGTTGATGTGAGACATCACTTCATAAGAGACCATGTTGAAAGAAAACATGTACAGATTGAGAAGATACACACTGAAGTTCAGAGAGCAGATATTCTCACTAAGGCATTATCAGAAGAAAGATTTAAGATGCTTTGTGGAAAACTAGGACTTTTAAATCTTGAAGATAGGAACAGATTGACATAAACCAGATCAATCTCTACATCTCAGCATGGAATCAAAACCAGATCATCATGATCCAGATTGATAAAATCCTACAGGGAATCAAAACCAGATCATCATGATCCAGATTGATAAAACTCTACAGGGACTTGATACAAGATCATCATGATCCAGATTGATAAAATCCTACTGGGAATTGAAACCAGATCACTAAGTATATATCAATACAGATTGAGCAAATTCCAACCGGGAGTTATTAAAAGAAAGCAACCAGATTGACCCCAACCAGATTACCTAAAGCCACGTGGATATGGAATTAATATTTCCATTAATTATTATATTACTTGGTTAAGGGGGAAAGGTCAACTATATACGGCGACTTAATATATATATTCTGACATTAGATTTCAAAAATCTTCTATTTTTGATGATTACATGCAGTAATTGGGAGACGTGATCGAGAAAATATCTACCAAATCAAGAAAAAGAGAGATAAAAGATTGCATCAAAATTACGCACCATTTCATAACCGTTCGATCATAGCGCGTGCATCACACTGTAAAGAGAGGCGACTATGGGTTGAAAACCTAGTACATGGATAGGCGGGAAAGCTGAAAAAGGGAAGGATTTCTGAATATTTTATTACCTTACTTATCTTCTCTTTCGCGTATATAGATTGATAAGGCGGTTCGTGTATCACTTACACTTACAATTTTTCTCGAAAACTTAGAAAATTCTCTGCCTTCCAAAGTTCTCTCTTCCTTCGCAAAACTCTGTCCTTTAGCAAAAATGGCACCAAAATCTTCTGTTTTCCTCGAGCAAGCAAGTTTTCTGAAACCTTATATTCACCAAGACCTTTTTGCGGTTCTTGACACCTTCGGGTTTCATAAACTGAAAAAGGCATTCGATCTTGTTCGCCAGTGCAAAGGTTTCTTATTTCGTTTTTACCTTATTCATATGTCAAAATACTTTTACTCTATTTTTGTGTCTGTAATCTCTGTCAATAACATAGAACTGCATAAACTGTTTTGGTGGCACTTATACTTCACTGATGGAAGGATAGTGCTCACATCTATACTACTATGTTCTTTGTAGGTTTCTGCAAAATTATTACTTCACACCCTGTGCACTTCCTACCCAAGGATGTTGCAGCCTTTTATCTCTCATGGCAAGGAGAGAGAGGTGGAGATGAGGCCACCATCAGGGTGAGCAAAGGGAATACTATCAGCAACACTCCCTACAATGTCATTAACCTCATCAACGCAGCTTATAAAGTAAAGGATGAGGGTTTGGAACTGGGAGAAATAACTACAGAACAGCTGCAAG
Organism: Leonotis leonurus; assembly: GCA_026898415.1. Taxonomy (NCBI): domain Eukaryota; kingdom Viridiplantae; phylum Streptophyta; class Magnoliopsida; order Lamiales; family Lamiaceae; genus Leonotis; species Leonotis leonurus. Next base: position 35,597 of record JAPKLX010000804.1, on the reverse strand, counting down.
AAGCGGTGGAGATGGTGATGATTGTTCCCTTCCATTACACAAACAGAATGTTTGTTCGCTCACTTCTCGCACCAGAGTTCAGGATTCTGTTTGAATTCGTACAGTGAATTTTCCTTAACCACAACGGGTCTTACGACCAGGTGACTCCTGAGAAGTTCAGGATATTGGCAGCAGTTGTCCTTAATCTACCAGTGAACTGGAGTAGGATCTTATACGATCTCTTGGCAAAGGAGGCCAAGATGATCTTATTGGTGAAAGGTAGCTCCCCAGGCATCGAAGTCAAGAGAAGCAGCCTGAGACATTCCACAAAGATCAGCTATATGCTGGAATCATTCTTTCCTCACCACCAATGGGATACAGCGGTTGAGTTCAACACGAAACAACACTTTCCCAAGGACCAGCATCAGATAGAAATGTCAATGGGCATTTCAGCAAATCTGATTGCTCGAGTAAAAGACTCTGTCATCTTCAATGCTCTGATGGAGATGGGTAACTCAAATCCCATCTGGATCCCTTCATCTGGTCCAGTAACTCAATCCACAAAATCGAAGGTCACTAAGGAGAAACCATCCGAGAGAACCCCCTCCAAGAGAGTGACCAGGAGGGCCAGTTCTGTTGAAACAGACACCTCTACAGCAGCACAGCAGCCCAAACCCAAACGTAGAAGGCTTCACAAACTGTCTGCTGAGATTCAGACCGAAGCCCCTGTTGCTGCTGAAGTTATCATCCCTCAACAGGAGGTTGAAGAAGAAAACGTTGTACTGGTTGATGAACCAGAAGATGTTGAGCCTCTGTCAACAGTACACCCAGATCAGCCCAGGGACTTTTCTCCAGCTCACACGATCAGCTCATCTTCTGCTGAGCCTCTAGAGCAAATCAATGAAGAAGATGAAGAAGCAAATGAATCTTCAGATGAAGATGTTGAAAAGAAAACAGCTCAATCAGTAGTGAACATGATTGAAGCAGAAGCAGACCGAGCTGTTCTCAGCATATTCCCTGGCATTCAGCTCACACCAGAGAGCTACGATGCAGCTAAACGAGTCAAACTGCTGCTCTTGATCAAAGATAAAGAATTCTATGTTTTAGATGCACTACTGAAAATCAGATCGATTGATCAGCTAAAGGCAGAGGAAGCCACACTGTTGAATATTTTTGAAGTCTCATCAGTTACTGAGCTCAGAGAAAGCTACACACAATCTATACTAGCAATCGCTCAGCTAGAAGCTCAGAAGCTACAGATTAATCTGAGAGAAATCTATGAGAAGGCTGGAATGGTCGCATTCTACGACAGCGTGGTTAATGAAGAAGAAGCTGAGACTGCCCCATCTGATGCTCACCAACCGGGTGCAGCAATCAAAGAACCTGAACCAGACCAGGTCATGACTGACACTGGTGTGCAGATCACTACCCCACCTGCACCAACTGAGGAAGAACCAGCAGAGGAAGAACTCCTTGGACAGAATATAGGAGGCGAGCTTACAAACAACATCCTTACTCCTGCTGCTGCCGCTGCACTTAATGTCCATGTGCAGACATTCACCTTGGAGGACATATTGATGGACCAACATCAATCACTGTCTCATACACAAATCAGAGATCTCATCTCCAAGAAGGTGGATCAGTACATGTATGGAACACTGACCACAGTCCAAGATGAAGCCACACGCATACTCACAGAGTTCAACGACCACCTACAAACTCAGGTCAATCGGGTCGACTCTGATCTGAGGCGAATCTGCCGACTGAAGATTGAAGAGATCAGCAAGAAACTAGATGATGATCGGGCTGCTGCTGATGAGAGGAAAGCACAGATTGATCAAAGTCTGTTTTCAACTGAATTCAAAGTGAAGGAGATGTACAAAATTATCAGTGCCTTTGCAGAAAAGGAGAAAGACATGGTACACGCCATAGTCAAGGAGCAGACTGATGGCCTCACAGCAGATGTAGTCAAGGAAGCAAACTCATACACCAGATCACTGCTCAAACAGTTTGAAGCTGATGGGAAAAGCTTTGTGGAAAGGAAGCTAAGGGATCTGCACTATCCAACTTCCACCCTCATCACTTCCTATTTTGATGAGACAGCAGACATCAAGGCAACTCAAGAAGAGATCAAATCTGACCTGGCCAACACACAGGCTTCTCTTCAGAAACAGATCAATGATTCCAACCTCAACATCACCTCGCTGCTGTCTAGCAGATTTGAATCTGACAAGGAGGTCGCAGAGCTGAAGAACGAGGTCACCTCCCTCAAGACATTCATTCAATCCTTTATTGATGATGTCGAAAAGGGGGAAGGGATTGGGAAGAAAAAGCTGTCATCTGCTGCGCAGGAGAAGAAGAAAGAGAAAGCAGCACAAGAGAAACAGAAGAGCTTGTCTGGATCTGGTGCATCAACTGCAAAGAAACCAGCCAGCTCTCCTTCCTTCCAAGCACAAAAAACCTTCACTCCAAGCAGCTCATCCCAACCACCCAAGAAAAAGAAAAGAGCTGGATCCAGTTGGTTCTCATCTGCTCCCATTCGCAAATCTTTGACAAAACAGGGAGAGACCAACTGGGTCCCAGATCATCTGAAGGAGGGATTTGAAGGGCTGAAGTATGGATTCATCATGTGCCGTTATTTCCTCAAAGAACCTCTCTACTGTGAGGGGACACCTAATGAAGCCTTCGACCTGTATATGGATCGAAATGATGCAAGGGATCTGGTGGAGGAGATCAGAGCAGCAGCTGCCAAAGCCCAGATCACAATATCTGCTCCTGAGAAGGAATTCAGAACCTGTCCTACCATCCCTGGGACAGACCTTCCGGACAAGACTTTTCTGCTAAACTTCATAAATCAGCTGGCAGAAAACAGAGGGTATAAGGTGGATGCTGAAGACCCTGACTACATAAGGGTAAGAGAAGGGGTATACGAAAGCGTGCAGCTTATATCTGATGAGACCAGAGCAAGGATGAAGAAACAACAAGAAGAGAGAAGAAAAAGCAGATAGTAGTCTTAATTCTTATATCCCTGTGATCTGCCTTTTCTTATGATTTGTTCTGTCTATCTGTAACCTCTCCTGTCTTCTTATCATTATATGAAATCCTTTTTGAGTTTCTGATGACAACACTTTATTGTCCAGAACACATATAAAAATATCCTAAAACGTTATAAACTTAATAACGTAATTTAATCAATCTGGAAAACCAGACCAGATTGATCTGTATAAGCTGATAGGACATCTTTTGTAAAGTGTGGTTTCGACATCATCAACAAGGGGGAAATTGTTGGGAACCCTAAGATTAGTGTTGATGATGGTCTCTCGAAACACACTTAGCTGATCTTTATGCTTAAAACTGTTCTCGTGTAAAAACAGATCACTATAGATAAGGTGATTTCCTTTATGGAACAGATTAGGAGATGACTTAAAATGTAAAGGATATATTCCTATAGAAGTCATTCTCAAACTAGAATAGGATGAAAGTCATTGCTTTATGCCAAAGGAGAATCGATCTGCTGTAACAGACAGTGACCAGATCGATGACCAGATCGATGCCAACAGCGATGAACCAGAGCGACTGAGTCATCAAACCATTAGCTGACATCATCCTACACATCATATGCACTTGCCACGTCAAGATCAAGGTCCATCCAACAGGATTCGGAAAGATAATCTACGATTTAAACAAATAAGGAAAGAGACCGTTAACAATCTGATTTCCATAAATCAAAGATTGAGTCAACCTTTCCTATATGGCAAGAACAGATATGATGGAAACCATTGATTGGCAATATACCATCTATCCCACGCCAATCAACAACGGCTAGAATTTAAAATTCAAGGCCTATATAGTTGAAGACAACAATCTGGAAATAGAAGAGAACACGCACGAGCTATACTGTAATTATCCTTCAAGTTTTCTGCATTCCAGACTTAGAGCTTCAACATCTTGTGATTCTACATCACACCAACCACCTCGATTCAAGTCTGTCTTGTCGAGAGAAAGGAGATCACCCTGCTAGCTAGTAGTTTTCTAGTGGTAACGTAGAGGTAATCTGTTGTAAAGGGACACGACCCTTCATTCGTGCATAAGTATCATTCTAGGTGTGATTGATACTTGTGACTCGTTCTCCACAAGTATAAAGAAGCAGAGTATCCTAGTAGTGGATAATCTGGTCTAGTTTTGACCAGATCGTGGACGTAGGGATTTCCCGAACCACGTTAAACAACTGTGTGCTTTACATTTCTGCATTCTTTATATTATCTGTTGTTTATTATTCTAACTCTCTGCACTCTCATTCATCTGCATCTCAATCAATCTCCTAAACAATCTGGTTAATACTTAAAGGTTTTCAAAACAAGAGCAATCATTAATCCACCATTATTCCGCACTCACTCTACACTCAGGAGGTAATAAGATCACTCTTATTATCTGTTAAGTGTTCACACTAAGAGAGTAATCTGTTTGGACTAAACCAGCTACTGATCTGTATATCGATCTGGTCAGTCATCCCCAAGCAATTTCGTGTATAGAATAGCTTGAGCTCTCTTATAAATTGTCAAGTAAAACTGAAAAGTTTGTATTTGGTGTATTCCCCCCCCCCCCATACACCAAACCTTGCTCTTTCGGGACCAACACCAGCCTTGTTCAACAAGGTTATAGATGAGGTGCATCATGCTGCATTATTAGAGATGGGCAGATCCAACCTAGATTCCACCCACCAGAGCCATTGAAAAGCACAAGGCAAAGGCACCCAAAGAAAAGGTACAAAAAGAGAAGGCAGCTCGCAAACCACCCACTAAACGAGGAAGTTCTGTTGACACAGATACCTCCGCATCCCAGCCTAAGCAGAAGACGAGCAGACTAAGGAAGTTTCAAGACTCTCCACCGCCAACGGAAGAAATTCCACAAGAAATTGATGATACTCCCCAACCAGAACCAGCAATAACTCAACCAGAAGGAGTTTGTCCCATGTTGGGAACCCTATAAATAAATTAAAGTTTTGATGATGTTCTCTCGAAAACACACTTAGGATCTTTCTGCTCTGGGTTATCTCGGTCTGCTATATATATGTAACAGAACACTAATGTATAAAGTGTATCTGATATGAGAAACGATTCTAGTTCTGTTTTGATATATCTTATCTTGTTAAGGATTTCATCCCATGAAAGTCATTCTGCTCTCAGTTAGTAAGAAGGACCAGAACGTTAAAGAGACAAAAAGTTAACCAGAAAGTCTCAAACAGGAAGTTGAACCAAAAAGTCTCAACCAAAATGTCTCAACCAGAAAGTTGAACCAGATCAATTCCAGTTTCAAATCTATGCAATCTCTCTCGAAATTTTTGTGTTTCATCATGGCACCACAAACCTCTTTGTTTCTCCAACATGTGGCTGAAGTTCAGAAATTTATGTCACCTGAACCTTATGCAGTACTTGATACTCATGGGTTTCACAAACTCGAAGAAATTTTTGCCATGATAACTCGCTGCAAAGGTTTTAAGTTCTTGCCTTTTTCTTTCATCTGCAAACCTGCTTCGAGTTCCTAATAAATTGCTTATTTTCTTTTCTGGGAACATGCTCTGTAGTATGGGTTAACCGCTCATATGCTTGGAATATCCATACTTGATAAACACATAAACTGATGAATATACATATATGCTCTTTATATGCTTGTATGTTTATAGGATTCTGCAACATTGTTACTTCACATCCCAACATGTTTTTGGAAAAACAACTAGCAACCTTTTACCTGACATGGCAAAGTGACAAGAATGGGAATGAAGCCAACGTGTTGATGCCCATAGGGGACAAGACCAACAAAACAACTTACAACGTCATTGCAATGATCAACCAGGCATATCGCTTGAAGGATGAGGGACTGACATTGGACGAGATCACCCCTGAACAACTCCAAACAGCGGTGGAGATGGTGATGGTGATACCCATCGCGTACACTGGGAGGATGGTTCATCGATCTCTTCTACAACCTGGATTCAAACTCATGTTTGAAATGCTTCAGAAAATTTTTCTTAACCACAGTGGATCTTACGACCAGGTGACGTCGGAGAAGTTTAGGATTCTCACGGCAGTTGTACTCAATCTTAGAGTCAACTGGAGTCGTATTCTATTTGATCTGATGGCTAAAGAAGCGAAGTTGGTAAACTACACCAAAGATAACAGAGGAAAAGGAACTTCAGTGGAAGTTAGGAGAAACTTATGCCACTCCACCAAAATCAGTCTAATGGTGGAAAGATTCTTCAAGCAACAGGTCTGGGAGAATTCTGTGGAGTTCAATAAAAGTTTTACCATACCCAAGGACCAGCATTAGCTCGAGATGTCCATGGGATTGACTTCAGCACTCTTCAACAAAACTACTGATGAAGTGCATCATGCCGTACTTCTCGAGATGGGAAGCTCTAATCCAATGTGGATACCATCTACCAAAGGTGTGGAAAAATAGAAAGGTAAATCTACCAAAGGGAAAGTCGTGAAAGAAAAAGCAGCACGCAAACCAACCGCCAAAAGGGGCAGTTCTGTTGATACAGAAACTTCTGCCTCACAGCCTAAGCAGAAGAGACGCAGACTAAGGAAGGTTCAAGAATCCTCACCACCACCAGAAGCAGCACCAGCACACTCTTTGCCAGAACAATTCGAACAAGTCAGACCAGAACAAGGAGAGGAGGCATCACAAGCTGAGGTAGCACCAATAGAGGCTCCACGACCAGAACCAGTATTTGTGGACCCAAACCAAGAGAAGGACTTTTCTCCTGCCAGAACATCAACACTCTCACCAACCAGGATGCAGAAAATAAGTGAGGAGGAGGAAGAGGAGGCAGAATCTACTGATGAGGAAGATGAGAAGAAATGCCAGGCAGAGGGTGTTATTAACTTATTAGAGAGTGAAGCAGACCACTCTGTGCTACAAGAATTCCCAGGTATTCATCTTCTGCCAGAAAGTTTGGGAGCTGCTAAACGCGTGAAATTTTACTTGCTGGTCAAGGATATCGAGTATTACATTTTCGATGCGTTGCTCCAAACCAGAACTATAGAACACTTAAAGAAAGAAGAAGCCACTCTACTCAACTTACTTCAAGCAAGCAGCGTTAGTGAAGTCAGAACAGAATACCCTCAACTCATTCTTGCGCTCATGAAGCATGAAGCAAGACTTTTGAAGATTGATCTGAAATCATTTTACTCAGATAAAATGAATTTCTTCTTGAGTGCACCAGATGAAGTCACCGGACAAGAGGTCCAGATGGAAAAGCCCAACCAACCAGAACAACAACTTCCACCACCAGAAGCAGCACAGCCCAAGAAGCCAACAAAGAAAATCCTTGTCATCAATCTCGATCTAGTTGATAACACTCCAATAGGGCAAATCGTCGATGGAGAACCAAGCAATGAGTTGTACACTCCGGGGGTTGCATAAAAACTAAGGAAGAATGTCCAATTCTACCAGATGGAGGAACTCTTGGAAAGAGAAACTAGACCCTTCAACAACTATCAGATCGACAACCTGATCACTCTTCGGGTTGAAGATCACATGACAGAAACCTGCAACATTCTACAAGAAAAGGCAACCCAGATCCTCTCTGACTTCAACTAGCACCAAAAAGACTATGTCAATGATATGGATATTGACATCAGAAGAAAGCTCAGAACAGAAGGAGCTTGACAAGAAAATTGATGATGATCGTCTGGAAAATGAAGCAACACAAGCGAAATTCACTATTCGACTAGATGGAGTCGAAGAGCAAGAACAGAAGGCCACCACCTCTGGTAGCTGACCTTCTGGTCAAGCAGAATGAGACCATTGAAGTTGCAGTCACTCAGAAGGCTGAGCTGATCTCAGCTGAGATGAAGGAAGCAACCGCTTTGACTATACATTCTCAACTTGCGGCTTTTGAAAATGATAAATTTTTGGAACTGATGAAGAATCATCAGCTAGATGTTCTGGATGACTTGCTATATCCAAATCCAGAGGAATTTGAGCACTAGAACATTCGCATCACTGCAGTGGAAGAGCTTCAAGAAACATATGATAAAACCCTGGCCACGATGAACAGTGGGCTTGAACAGAAACTGAATGCATCTGTTGGTCCCGAAAGAGCTAGGTTTGGTGTATGGGGGGGGGAATACACCAAATACACAAACTTTCAGTTTACTTGACTAATTAAAGGGAGAGATTTAAGCTTTCTGTATTACAGATTGCTCTAAGTGTCAGACCAAATTAATTGTCTAATCAACCGTGTTCTGTCCAAGCAGAATCTCTCAAGTGAGTAATACAAAGCAGAAAGTAAGAGTGATCTTATTCTCCAACTACGTATTGTGTGCGGAATAATGGTAGACTTAGTATGTGCTCTTGTTTAGAAAATCTTTAGAAAACTTAATCAAGTATTTAGAGAATTGATTAAGAATGCAGCTTGAATGAGTATGAAAGATAATGAATAAAACAACTGAATATAAATGCAGAAAGTAAATAACGCAGTTATTTTACGTGGTTCGGGAAACCCCCTACGTCCACGGTCTAATCCAAACTGGATTAGATATCCACTACTAGGATACTCTTCTTATTTATACTCGCTGAGAACGAGCCACAAGTTTCAATTACAAACCTGATTGAAACTTATGCACGAATAAAGGTCGAGTCCCTTTACAACTTACAGAAAAACTACTGTAAAACGGGATCTCTTTACGTTAATCCACTAGAAAACTACTAGCTAGCAAAGATCTCCTTCTTCCTTTCTCGATAAGACAGACTTGAATCGAGGGGTGGTTATGATCACGAACGGTTCGAAACACGATCTGGTTGAAATCTTTTCTCAGTAAATGCTTTGATAGATGAGATAATTTCTGGGTAGAGTAGATAAAAATGATATTGTAAGCTTATTCGCGTGTATACTGCCAATCTTTGTTCCGAGCTTTTATAGGTGCAGAATCTCGAAATTATGACCGTTGAACTTGATTGATTTGAAGTAAATGTGATTTTACCAATCAAGGAAAGTGAATCCCTAGATTATCTCCTCTTTCCCTTCTAATCCGTTTGACAGAATCTTCCAAATATGGTAAGCAGATCGTTTGACAGATAGCTTTCCTTTTCTGGTCTTGATTGATTCCATTCCTTTTGTGGAGCGAGGGACTTATTGAGACTTTGGGTTCTCAGAGACATTTCATCTGATTTCAGTATTTGAGTGTTGATCTGGTTGAGCTTTAAGAGTTTCTGGTTCTACTTTCTGTCTTGGTTGACATCTTTCAACTTTCTGGTTTATGTCTCTGGATTCAACTTTCTGTTATAGTTGACATTCTTCAACTTTCTGGTTTAAGTCTCTGGATTCAACTTTCTGTTATAGTTGACATTCTTCAACTCTTTGGTTTAAGACTTTTCTGGTTCAACTTTCTGTCAAAGTTGACTTACTTCAGCTTTCTGTCTGAGACTTCTTTCATCTTTCTGTTTGAAGCTTTCTGGTTCAACTTTCTGTTAAAGTTGTCTTGCTCCAACTTTCTGGTACTTAGACTTGCTTCAACTTTCTGTACATAGAAACCAAATAAAAATGATACAGAACATGAATAATACCATGTGTGTTTTCGAGAGAACATCATCAAAACTTAAATTATCTGTGGGGTTCCCAAAAATTTCCCCCTTTTTGATGATGTCGAAACCACACTTAATCAGCGTAACCAAATTAACATGTATCATGTTCTGGAGAGATTAGACAATTGTTATTTAAGTTGAATAACAATAAATAACAATAAAGATTCTGGACAATAAGATTTTGTCTTTAGAAAACTCCACATCAATAGATATCTGAATCGATAAGTACAAGTGGACAACAGAAATAACAGAGAACAAAAACAGAAGATAAGAGGAAAGATCTATCTAAGAGAACCATCTGGCTGCTCCGCCTTTCTTCATCCTCTCTCTCTGTGCATCAGAGACTAACTGAATGCTCTCGTAAATTCCATCTCTCACCCTGGCGTAATTGGGATCGTGATTGTCGATCTTATATCCCTTGATCTTGGCCAGTTGATTGATGTAATTTAAAATGTAGGTCTTGTCAGGAATATTACTGCCTGGTATTGTTGGGCATACTTTGAATTCCTTCTCCGGGGCTTTGATCTGTATCTTGGCATGAGATGCTGCTGTTCTGATCCTCTGTACAAGCCCCTTGTCACTGAAGTTGTCCAGATATCTGTTGAAATCCTCATCTGGAGTTGATTCTGAGTAAGTAGGCTCCTTCAAAAAATATCTGTTCAAAATAAAGCCTTGCTTTACTTTCTCCCAATCACTTTGATCATTCTCTGGAACCCATGCATCATTAGGTGTCTTCTTCTGCAGGGATAGATTCCATGAGAATGGTTTCTTCTTCTTCTTCTTAGACTGGGTGGTTGATTGTGATGAATGCTGCTGTGAGCGTTCTGTAGATGAAGGCGAAGAGAAAGGAGTTTGAAATGATTTTTCCTTGGCCTCCTGCGCAGCTAGCTTTCTCTCTCTCTCTCTGCCTGTTCTTTATAGAACTGCGCTCTGAACACTAGATCACATGCTTGATCCATGCTCACACCGAACAGCAACAATTCAGCTATCTGATCACCCTCGTCAATTGGTTTCTTTCCTTTGTCACTAGGGATCTGAGGTGCTTGTTGGATTTGTTCAGTTCCAAGTAGAGTGGGGTCAGGTCTTGGAGGTGTGGTAGGCCTGGGTTGAGTTGGTGCTGGTGTTTCTGTTTCGATTTCCACCTCTTATGTCCTCAAGCTCTTACTGCTATCTTTACCTCCCTTGCTGCTACTCTTTCCTCCCGAGATTTCCCCCTTTTTGACATCATCAAAGAGGGTAGTGATGAGTGTGCGAAGTGAGGCAATCTCTTCAGTCATTTTCTCCATTTTCTCTTCTGCTTCTGCTTTGAACCCAAGCAGAAAGTTGATTGTCTGGTTGGAGGCGTCCAGTTTCTGCTCGAGCCTGCTGTTCATTGTAGACAGGGTTTTGTCATAAGTCTCTTGAAGTTCTTCAACAGCAGCAAGACGGTTGCTCTAGGTCTCAAAATCTTCTGGGTTCAGATAAAGAAGGTCATTTAATACATCCATCTGATGTTTCTGCATCAGCTCCACAAATTTTTCATTTTCAAACTTGGCGAATTGAGAATGGATGGATAAGTCAGTATCTTCTTTCAACTGAGCAGCAAGTTGAGTTCCTTTCTTTGCTACAGCAGCATCAATGGTTTCTTGTTGTTTGGCCAAGAGGTCAGCTACCAAGGTTGTGGCCTTCTCAGCTTTTTCTTCTATACAATTCAGTCGGAGATTGATTTTGCCTTGACCTGCTTCGTTTGCCAATCTGTCATCATCAATCTTTTTATCAAGCTCCTTTCTGACGGTTCTGAGCTTGCTTCTGATGTCATGATCCATGTCGTTCACGTAATCTTTCTGATGTTGATTAAAATCAGAAAGTATCTGGGTGGCTTTCTCTTGTAATGCATTGCAGGTTGCTGTCAAACAATCTTCAACTCTAAGTGTGATAAGATTGTCGAGTTGGAAGTTGTTGAATGGTCTGGTTTCCCTCTCCAGCAGTTCTTCCATTGTATAAAAGTTGACATGTTTCTTCAGCTTCTGAGCAGCGCCTTGTGTGTATATGTCATTGCTTGGTTCGCCACCAATGTTTTGGCCAACTGGTTCATCATCACCTGAGTCAAGGTTGATGATTGGTGTTTTCTTGACAGTCTTTTTGGATTGGGCTGCTCCCTGCTCTGGATGGGGAGGTTGTTGTTCGGTTGGGACAGGTTCTTTTGTCTGGGCAGCAGTATGTGTTGGTTGCAGAGTGATATTCAAATGCTATGCCTCATGCTGCATGAGCGCAGAGATGAGTTGCTTGTAATCAGTTCTGACTTCTGCTATTGAGTTGGCTTGAAGTAAACTGAGCAGAGTGGCCTCCTCCTTCTTTAGTTCGTCAATTGTCTTGATCTGAAGCAGAGCATCAAAGATATAGTACTCGCTGTCTTTAACCAGCAAGTAAAACTTGACGCGCTTGGCTGTATCCAAACTTTCTGGTAAGCAATAAATACCAGGAAAGTCTTGCAGCACTGAGTGTTCTGCTTCATTCTCCAGCTGATTGATAACACTTTCTGCCTGGCGTTTCCTTTCTTCTTCCTCATCAGCTGACTCTCCTTCCTCTTCATCCTCACTTATTCTTTCCATTCTGTTTGGTGAGGGTGTAGGTGTTCTGGCTGGAGAGAAGTCTTTCTCCTGTTGTGGGTTTGATGAAGTTTCTGGTTCCATATCAGGAGCTGGAGTGGATGCTTGTTCCATCGTTGGTGTTACCTCCTTTTCTGGTTCTGTGGGCATGTGTTCTATTGGTTCTGATTGTTCTGGTGTTGCTTCTGGTGGTGGTGAAGACTCTTGGACTTTCTGTAGGCAACGTTTCTTTTGTTTGGGCTGTGATGCTGATGTTTCTGTCTCAACAGAGCTACCTCGTTTGGCAGAAGTCTTGCGTGTCACCTTTTCCTTCGCAACTTTCTCCTTTGTGGACTTGCCCTTTTGCTTTTCCACACCTTTAGCAGGTGGCATCCATGTAGGATTTGAGCTTCCTATTTCCAGAGCTACTACACGGTGTACTTCATCGGTTATCTTGTTGAAGAAAACTGGTGAGAGTCCCAAAGAATTTCTAGCTGATGTTGATCTTTGGGTATGGAAAGACTTGTGTTGAATTCTACGGCATCCTCCCACACTTGCTGTTTGAAATATCGTTCCACCATCAGGCTGACTTTGGTGGAATGCCGGAGATTTCTCTTAACTTCCACTGAAGTTCCTCTGCCTTTGCTATCCTTGGTATAAGACACCAGTTTAGCTTCCTTAGCCATCAACTCAAAGAGGATTCGGCTCCAGTTGACTCGGAGGTTGAGAACCACTGCCGTGAGAATTCGGAATTTCTTAGGTGTGACTTGATCATATGATCCACTGTGGTTGAGCAAAATTCTCTGAACTAATTCTACCAGCAACTTGAAACCTGGTTGGATTAGAGACTGCTGAAACATCCTTCCAGTATATGAGATGGGTGTGACCATCATAATTTCTACTGCCTCTTGCAGTTGTTGATGAGTGATGTCGTCTAAACTCAGACCTTCGTCTTTCAACCGATATGCCTGGTTGATCATTTGGATGACATTGTATGGTGTTTTGCTGCATCTGTCACCGATTGGCATCAACACATTTGCTTCAAAACCATGTTTATCATTCTGCCATGTCAAGTAGAATGTAGCCACTTGTTTTCCCAATAACATGTTGGGGCGGGAGGTGACAATATTGCAGAAGCCTAAAATCATAAGAACATATAGAGCAAATATATGTATATTCATCAGTTTATATGAACAAGCATGGATGATCACATCTAAACTGTTGGGAACCCCATAACATTTCTTAGTTTTGATGATGGTTTTTCAAAACACACTTGATATAATACATGTTCTGTACCTTCTATTTGGTTTCAGCATAACAGATAGTCGAAACTGGTTCAAACAGAACGATAGAAGATGTCTTGAACAGATGCTAAAACCAGCAAGTCTCAAGCAGAAGGCTGGAACAGAAAGCTGGAGCAGAAGACTAAGATTAGAGACATAACGCTGAAACCAGCAAGTCTCAAGTTGAAGGCTGGGACAGAAAGCTAAGTCTCAAGACAGAAAGCTCAACCAGCAAGTCTCAAGACAGAATGCTAAATCAGAGAGTCTCAAACCAGAGAATCTCAAACCAGAGAATCTCAAACCAGAGAGTCTCAAACCAGAGAATCTCAAACCAGAAAGTTTCAAACCAGAAAGTCTCAAAATAAAGCTAGTCAACTTTGACAGAAAGTTAAAACCAGAAAGGCTTCAAACAGAAAGATGGAAGATGCTTCGAGCAGAAAGTACTCCTACCAGAAAGTATTGTCTACCAGAAAGTAGTTCAACCAGAAAATGGTTAACGTATACTCAACCAGAAAAGCATCTCAACCAGAAAGTCACTAGACCAGAAAGGATACATCCAGAAGGGTAGAAGCAAACCAGATTGAGCAGAACCAAATCTGTCAATGAAGCATTAAAGACTTTCCATCAAAGAAATAGAAACTGAATCATTGATTGATATGAAGAAGGAAAGCAAATCACAGATGATCTGCTTACCATTCATAAAAGATTCAATCAACAAATCTACAAGGAAATAAGAGATACGATTGATTGGCAATTAACAAATCAAATCAAGCCAATCAACAAACGGCTAGAATTTCAAATTCAGAGCCTATATAAATTTGGAGATTTAAAGTCTGAAGATAAGATTTAGAATATTTACAAGCGCTATACAGCAGAAACACTTTCAAGCACTCTATCTCTAAATCAGACTTAAGCTTCAACCTGCTCGTGATCATAATCACACCAAACTACCTCGATTCAAGTCTGTCTTATCGAGAGAAGGAGATCTTTACTAGCTAGTAGTTTTCTAGTGGATTAACGTGAAGATAGCCTCTGTTTACAGTAGTTTTCTGTAAGTTGTAAAGGGACACGACCCTTATTCGTGCATAAGTTTCAAACCAGTTTGTACTTGGAACTTGTGGCTCGTTCTCAGCGAGGTTAAATAAGAAGAGTATCCTAGTAGTGGATATCTAATCCAGTTTGGATTAGACCGTGGACGTAGGGGGTTTCCCGAACCACGTAAAAATAACTGTGTTATTTAAATTCTGCTTTTTATATTCAGTTGTTTTTATTCTGCATCTATCATACTCATTCAAATCTGCTTTCTTAATCAACTTCCTAAATATTCGATTAAGTCTTCAAAAGATTTTCATAACAAGAGCACCGACTAAAGTCCACCATTATTCCGCACACAATACTTAGTTTGAAAACAAGTTCACACTTGCTTTCTGCTTTGTATATCTCACTTGAGAGAATTTATCTGGATAGAGTCTAATTGATTGAAAATCAATCTGTTCTATCACTTTGAGCAATCTGTAAATCAGAAAGCTTACATCTCTCTGATTAATTTAGTCAAGTAAACTGAAAAGTTTGCATTTGGTGTATTCCCCCCCCATACACCAAACCTTGCTCTTTCGGGACCAACATAAACAGTTAAGAAGCAGTGATGAGACATTTTAAGCAGTTCAAATAGAAAATTAGAGCAATACTAGTAACATGTTGTAGATATAAGGAAGATTTAGTAAACTCAAGAACCTTTGCAACGAGTAACCAGGGCAAAAATTTCTTCAAGTTTGCGAAAACCATGGGTATCAAGCACAGCATAGGGTTCAGGCGAAAGAAATTTCTGAACCTCAGCCACATGTTGAAGAAACAATGAAGTTTGGGGTGCCATGATCAAACGTAAGATGTTTTGGAAAAGTTTTGCAGAGAAATCAAGTCGAGATAATCTTAAGTGCTTAAGGAGAGTAGTGCTCAGTGCAATGAAAGTGAAGGTGAACAGTTCAGAGAGAGATATCGCATATATATAATAAATGGCATAGATTAAGATGGTAAGTAAGTGAAGGGTTGGATGAATATCTTCCCTTTTTAGATTTTCCCGCTTCTTCCTTTTATTTTGCCGCTTTTCCCTGCGTGTGATAAACGCACTAGATCCTAGGGTTGTAGGCGAGCGTGTGCATATCTTTCTTTCCACTGCAACTTTCCTTTTTCCTATTCTGGCAGAGATTTTCTCGATCACAGTTCCCAAAGGTGAGTTAATCATTACTAAAATAGAGGATTTTAGTAAATCTAGGTTGAAAAATAACTTTGCAGACTGTAATCTCGGATATTGATAGTACGAATTGACGTCATATCTCTAAGACGTTTCAGTTTCATTGAAAAAATTCCCCCTTGACTTAGCAATTAAGAAATAATTTCCACGTGGCATTTTCTTCAATCTGGGCATTGTAACCTTCTGGTAGATCATATGTTGTTAACCTTCTGGTAACCTTCTGATGTTAACCTTCTGGTAACCTTCTGTTGTTAACCTTCTGGTAACCTTCTGCTGTTAACATTCTTGTGATCCTTCTGTTGTTAACATTCTGGTAACCTTCTGCTATTCTATCATCCAGACTTAGTAATCCAAGCTTTCCACACAGCATCTTAAATCTTTCTTCTGGCAGAGCTTTAGTCAAGATGTCAGCATGTTGGATATCTGTATGAATCTTCTCGATCTGGATGTGCTTTCTCTCCACATGATCTCTAATAAAATGATGTCTCACATCAACATGTTTGCACCTTGTATGAAGTACTGGATTCTGTGTTATAGCTATTGCACTTGAACTGTCACAGAATATTGGTATCTCTTTTACTTCGACCTCGTAATCCCTTAGTTGCTGTTTCAACCATAGGATTTGTGCACAACAGCTTCCAACAGCCATATATTCCGCTTCTGTTGTTGATGTGGCAACAGATGTCTGTTTCTTTGAAAACCAAGATATCAACTTGTTTCCTAGAAACTGACATGTGCCAGAGGTAGACTTTCTGTCCAGTTTACATCCTGCATT
Source organism: Leonotis leonurus (assembly GCA_026898415.1). Taxonomy (NCBI): domain Eukaryota; kingdom Viridiplantae; phylum Streptophyta; class Magnoliopsida; order Lamiales; family Lamiaceae; genus Leonotis; species Leonotis leonurus. The sequence continues at coordinate 19,151 of JAPKLX010000804.1, read as the reverse complement.
AATCTGAGTCAGAATAACATGTTAGTTCAAAGTTATCGTCATGCGGATACCAGAGACCAACATGAGCTGTTCCTTTAAGATATCTAAGTATCTTTTTGACAGCTTCCATATGTGATTCTTTGGGATTGGCTTGATATCTGGCACATACTCCTACTACAAAAGTGATATCTGGTCGACATGCAGTAAGGTATAATAGTGAGCCAATAATGCCTCTGTATTTTGTTATAGGTGCTGGTTTGCCTTCGGGATCTGGGTCTATCTTTCCATTTGTCTGCATTGGAATCTTGGCTGGCTTGCTATCTTTAACTCCAAACTTGTTGACCAGACCGTTAATGTACTTTGCTTGATTTACAAAGATACCATCTGGTAGCTATTTTACCTGCAACCCTAAGACGAAATTCATCTCGCCCATCATGGACATTTGATATTTGTTCTTCATTAGTTCAGCAAATTTATCACATAAATGGGAAGATTGAGATCTAAAAATTATGTCGTCTACATATATCTGCACCAAAAGGATATGTTCTTTGACTTTAATGACAAACAGTGTTTTGTCAACAGAACCTCTCTTGAAACCTGATTCCAGCAGAAATGTTGATAACGTCTCATACCACGCTCTTGGTGCCTGTTTCAATCCATAGACAGCTTTAGCTAATCTATATACCTTCTGGTCAGGATTTCCTTCTTCAAAGCCAGGTGGTTGTTCAACATATACTTCTTCTTCAAGTATACCATTTAGGAATGCACTTTTAACATCCAGTTGGTATACTTTGAATCTCTTGTATGCTGCATATGCGAGAAATAATCTGATTGCTTCCAATCTGGCAACCGGTACAAAAGTCTCGTCAAAATCGATACCTTCCTGTTGACTGTATCCCTTTGCAACAAGTCTAGCTTTGTTTTTGACTACTTCTCCGTTTTCATCTCTTTTATTCTTGAATACCCATTTCACACCTATTACTCCCTGATGTTTTGGTCTGTCTACCATATACCAGACTTGGTTTCTTTTAAACTCATTGAGTTCTTCTTGCATAGCAATGACCCAGTCTGCATCTTTGAGTGCTTCATAAGTGTCAGAGGGTTCAACACGTGATAGATAGCAACTGAGAAGTGCACTCTCTCCATGCATTCTTCTGGTTCTTACTCTATCACTTGGGTTCCCAACAATCTGTTCATGAGGATGATTGTCCTGTATCCATCTCCTCCTGCTGGTCATTTCTTCTTCTGATATCTCAGGTTCTGGTTCATTTGTTGGGTCCTCAAATTCTGGATGAGATTTTTGAAAAGGATTGTCCATATCTGGTTCTTCAATTTCTTGATTATTGTTCCAACCATTTGTATCTCTTGATTCTTCTGGTTGATCATGATTTTGCTCATTGTTATCTCCTTCTTCTGATTGATTACCTTCTGGTTGAGTTATTGATCTATCAAGGTCCAGAATGATATGTTCTGTTCCCCCTTGCTGTGAGCTTATTGCTTCAGCATTAGATGGAACATCAATATCATTATCATCTGTTGTATTCATGATTAGAAATCTTCTAGCAGAATTCCTTCTGTTCTCTTTTCCTTGTTCTGGCCTTGTATATGATTATCACTCAACTCTCTGTCAATGACAAAATATTCATCAAAGACAATATGAGGTGTTACCTCCACAACATGGGTCTTCTTGTTGTAAACCCTATAAGCTTTACTAACTTCAGAATACCCTAAAAATATTCCAGGGTCAGCTTTACTAACCAAAAGTACGGAAGTAATGTATCCTGGGCTTTCTGTTGTTCCAGACTTCGTATGGTGTCTTCCCATGTCTGATGGTAACTACAGCTCTATTTTGTGTATAGCAAGCTGTAGAGATTGCTTCTGCTCAAAATTTCTTAGGTAATCTGGTTGCATTAAGCATAGTGCGAGCTGCTTCTTTTAATGATCTGTTTCTTCTTTCAACTACTCTATTCTGTTGAGGTGTTTTGGCTGCAGATGTCTGATGTGTGATTCCCATCTGGTTGCATTAATCATCAATCTTCTGGTTTAGGAATTATGTACCACGATCTATTCTGATGGTAGTAACAAAGACTTCCTTTTTCTTGGTAATTTTGTTGAGGAAGTTTGGCAGTTTTTCCAATGTTTCTTTCTTCTTATATAAGAAGATTACCCATGTGAATCTTGAATAATCATCAATGATGACCAGAGTGTATTTTCTACCATTTATATTTAATGGCTTAACTGGACCAAATAAGTCTAAATGTAGTAACTCTAAGATTCTGGTAGATGACTGGACAGATTTGCTAGAAAATGATGATCTGGTTTGTTTTCCAGCTTGACATGCTTCACAGATGTGATTCTTGTCATATATTTGGTCTGGTAGTCCTTCGACTAGTTTCTCTCGTGCAATCTTATTGATTGACTTGAAATTGAGATGGCTTAGTTGTTTATGCCACAGCCAACTAGTTTCTGATACTGTCTTAGTGACCAGACATGTCTCAATCTGGTTGTCCCATTGCACAATGTATAATCTATCCTGCAATTTCCCGGTAAGGAGTATCTCATCTCCTTCCTTGTTCTTAACAAAACAATTGTTAGCATCAAAAACAATTTGATTACCATTAGCACAGAACTGACTTACAGAGAACAGATTGTGGCTAAGACCCTCCACATATGATACGTTTGTGATAATGGTCTTGCCAACTTTTATGTTTCCATATCCTCTGGTATATCCTTTTGAATTACATCCAAAGGTGACCTGAGGTCCGGGTTTCTCTATATAATCTGATAGTATGTTCTTGTCACATGTCATGTGTTTTGAACAGCCACTATCTATGATCCAGATTGTATCTTCTTGCAGTCTTCTGATCCTGCAATTAATTACACTTAGCTACCCTTTCAATATTTGGGTGCTTGGTTATTAGCAAATGTTCCTTTACGAATCCAGAACATTTTTGGGTTGGGGACAGCAATATAGCAAGTAATAATATTTCCATTATTATCAACTTTTGACACAGAATGAAATATAGATGGATGATATCTTCTATTCCAACATTCTTCAATCCTTTATTAGTGGGTACTGTCCTGTTGACATTCCTGTTGGGTAATGTCCTGTTGACATTCTTTTTGTGAACCCTTCCTGTTTTTGTGTAACCTGCTGGTTGTTCCTTTGTTTGATGGTTCTGTCTGTTGCCAGTCTGTTTCACTATCATCTTCTGAGGTTGTTCTTTCTTGTTTCTAAGATTTATCACTTGATCTGGTATTTGTTTCCTTTCTGGTACGAATTTTATGGTACTAGAGGATTTCTCTGAGTGGCCTGGATATCCTAGTCCAGATGTACCCTGTTGTTGAAGTTTGATTAGTAACTTGGCACGTTCATCACTCTTGTAAACCATTTCCTTCCCTTTCTTTATCTTCTCTTCAGCAACGTTGTTTCTTGTAATAAGATCTTTGACCTTAGAGTTTAGCGAATGAATCTCATTGTCTTTTCCTTTAATCTGTTCTTCCAGATCAGCTATTTGAACAACGAACTGTGTATTAGTAGTACTCAGTATTTGTTCTGTCTTCTTCATCCTATCATTCTCTTCTACTACTTCTTTAAATAATCTCTTGATGCTCGAATAGCTTTTGAACATTTCATTGACCTCATCCCAAGAGTATTCATCTTGATCTTCTATTTCCTGTTCCAGATTAGTATCATTTGAAGAGTTAGAGTTGCAAGAATATACCTCTACATCATCTAGACCGTTGTCTAGTCCTACATAGCATTCATCCCAGTTTTCTACTTCATTGGCAAAGAATGCTTCATCATCTTCTGATAAACTATCTGACAGGTGACTTGAGCTAGAGTCTTCTTCTGCTATCATGGCTTTACGTTGAGCTTTTAGTTTTCTGTCCCTCTTAGCTCGTAGTTCTTCTCTTTGACTTTTAGATAAATCTGGGCAATCTGTTTTGAAATGGCATGTTCTCCCACAACCATAACAAGTATAGTCAGTAGGATTAGTGATTTTACCATTACCTCTACTTTCTGTTTTGTCATCAGATCGTTCTGCTTCTTTGTTCTTCTGGTATCTGCTCTAGTTGTCTTTGTAGAACCTTCGGTACTTTCTTGATCTGATTTTCATTTTGTCCATTCTCTTTGCAATCATTGAGAATTCTTTGAGTAATTTATCATATCCACCTTCTTCTGGTGTGGCAGAGGCTGCTGATTCATCAGTTTTGCACTTCGCTTTGAAGGTAGTCTCTTTCTCCTTCTTTGAGTTATTCTCGCTCTTCTTACTGGAGGAATGATCTAGTCCGTGAATCCTTCTGATGTCACATTCATGGACAGCTAGGTGATCAAATAGTGCTTCTACAGACAAGTCATTAAAATCAGCATGTAGAGGTTGCATAGCTGAATAAATCTCCCAGCTTAGTGGTAGAGCTCTAAGAATCTTGAGATTCTTCTCTCTCTGTGTGTACTTATTCTTTTTGAAGGCAGAAACTTCAAGTAGTACTTCAATGAACCTGTTCTTCATCTGTTCAATGGTTTCTCCAGGTTTCATCTTGAATTCATCGAACTTGTTACATGCTAGGGACAGCTTGTTCTCAATCATTGCTTCAGAGCCTAGACTGAGATCTCTCAAGGCTTCCCACATTTCTTTGGCTATATCAAGATCTTGGATTTTAGCCAGATGGACTCCTTTTACAGTACTGGAAATAACTCCTTTGGCAAAATCATCGAGATTTGCTTCTCTTCTTTCTTCAGGTGTGTACTTTCTGGGATCTTTAAGTACATCTTCTTTAACAACTCCTGTTTCAGTTATGCGAGTTGTTTCTTCAGTAATGGCCAATGGTCCTTCTTCAATTACTTTCCACATCAAGCAGTGATGAGCCTTGAGACACATTTTTATTCTGAAACTCCACTCTCTGTAGCCTTGAATGGAGAATTCTTCGCATGCCCTGATAACAGATGATTCCATAATGACAGATAGGATGCAAATGATGAAAAAGATTTTCTAGATCTATTCAAGTTGACCACTTAGGTGTTAGCCTTGTGAAACAAAACAATGGTCTTATGAACCACTGCTCTGATACCACTTGTTGGTCCCGAAAGAGCTAGGTTTGGTGTATGGGGGGGGGGAATACACCAAATACACAAACTTTCAGTTTACTTGACTAATTAAAGGGAGAGATTTAAGCTTTCTGTATTACAGATTGCTCTAAGTGTCAGACCAGATTAATTGTCTAATCAACCGTGTTCTGTCCAAGCAGAATCTCTCAAGTGAGTAATACAAAGCAGAAAGTAAGAGTGATCTTATTCTCCAACTACGTATTGTGTGCGAAATAATGGTGGACTTAGTCTGTGCTCTTGTTTAGAAAATCTTTAGAAAACTTAATCAAGTATTTAGAGAATTGATTAAGAATGCAGCTTGAATGATTATGACAGATAATGAATAAAACAACTGAATATAAATGCAGAAAGTAAATAACGCAGTTATTTTACGTGGTTCGGGAAACCCCCTACGTCCACGGTCTAATCCAAACTGGATTAGATATCCACTACTAGGATACTCTTCTTATTTATACTCGCTGAGAACGAGCCACAAGTTTCAATTACAAACCTGATTGAAACTTATGCACGAATAAGGGTCGTGTCCCTTTACAACTTACAGAAAAACTACTGTAAAATGGGATCTCTTTACGTTAATCCACTAGAAAACTACTAGCTAGCAAAGATCTCCTTCTTCCTTTTCTCGATAAGACATACTTGAATCGAGGGGTGGTTATGATCACGAACGGTTCGGAATACGATCTGGTTGAAATCTTTTCTCAGTAAATGTTTCGATAGATGAGATGATTTCTGGGCAGAGTAGATAAAAATAATATTGTAAGCTTATTCGCGTGTATACTGCCAATCTTTGTTCCGAGCTTTTATAAGTGCAGAATCTTGAAATTCTGACCGTTGAACTTGATTGATTTGAAGTAAATGTGATTTTACCAATCAAGGAAAGTGAATCCCTAGATTATCTCCTCTTTGCCTTCTAATCCGTTTGACAGAATCTTCCAAATATGGTAAGCAGATCGTTTGACAGATAGCTTTCCTTTTCTGGTCTTGATTGATTCCATTCCTTTTGTGGAGCGAGGGACTTATTGAGACTTTGGGTTCTCAGAGACATTTCATCTGATTTCAGTATTTGAGTGTTGATCTGGTTGAGCTTTAAGAGTTTCTGGTTCCACTTTCTGTCTGGGTTGACATCTTTCAACTTTCTGGTTTAAGTCTTTGGATTCAACTTTCTGTTATAGTTGACATTCTTCAACTTTCTGGTTTAAGTGTCTGGATTCAACTTTCTGTTATAGTTGACATTCTTCAACTCTCTGGTTTAAGACTTTTCTGGTTCAACTTTCTGTCAAAGTTGACTTGCTTCAGCTTTCTGTCTGAGACTTCTTTCATCTTTCTGTTTGAAGCTTTCTGGTTCAACTTTCTGTTAAAGTTGTCTTGCTCCAACTTTCTGGTACTTAGACTTGCTTCAACTTTCTGGTACATAGAAACCAAATAGAAATGATACAGAACATGAATAATACCAAGTGTGTTTTCGAGAGAACATCATCAAAACTTAAACTATCTGTGGGGTTCCCAACAGCATCTGATCAAACAATAAATCTGTTACTCGGGTTCAAAGCTGACGCTGAAGAGAAGCTGGAAAATATGAAGGAGGAGATTGACTCACTTCGCACACTCATCAAGTCCCTATTTGATGATGTCGAAAAGGGGGAAATCTTAGGAGTCAAAGGTAGCAAGAGTGTGGACAAAGAGAAGATTCTGATGACAGAATCAGAAGAAGTGGGAGAAGACACACCATCTATTGATGTACTGGGTAAATCAAAGGAGAGGCCTACTACACCACCAAGGCCAGATCCCACCATCTTTGAACCAGAACAGGATCAACCTGATGTGCATACACAGATAAAGCAGACTCCCAGTGACAAAGGCAAAAAGCCCATTGATGAAGGAGAACAAATAGCAGAACTGCTATTGTTTGGAGTGAACATGGAGCAGGCTTGTGATCCTGTGTTCAGAGCACAGTTCTACAAAGAACAGGCAGAAAGGGAGAGGAAAATAGCTGCTTAGGAAGCCAAGGAGAAATCCTTCTAGACGACTTTTTCTCCACCATCTTCTGCAGAACGCTCTCAACAGCAGTCCTCCCAATCTACCACTCAGTCCAAAAAGAAGAAGAAAAAGACCTTCTCATGGAATCTTTCCTTACAGAAACAGACACCCACTGATGCATGGGTTCTAGAGGATGACCAGAATGACTGGGAGAAGGTCAAACAAGGATTCATCTTAAACAGATACTTTCTAAAGGAGCCAACATATTCAGAATGGACACCAGATGAAGATTTCAATCGATATCTGGAGAATTTCAGCGACCAGAGCCTAGTACAAAGGATCAGAACAGCTGCGTCTGATGCCAAAATCAAGATCAAAGCTTCAGAAAAGGAATATATGGTGTGCCCAACAATTCCAGGAAGTAATATTCCAGACAAGACTTACATTCTGAATTACATCAATCAACTGGCCAAAATCAAAGGATATAAGATCGACAACCACGATCCAAATTACGCCACAGTGAGAGATGGAATTTATGAAAGCATCCAGCTGGTCTCTGATGCCCAAAGAGAGAAAATGAAGAAGGGAGGAGCATCCAGATGGTTTTCTGTCACAACCCAATTTCTTAACCCTCTCTTAGTTAAGTAATTAGACCATGACTCGGTTAACTTAAGAAACTCTTGGAAATAAATTTTAATCTCAAGGGTAAATTAAATCAAATTTTCGCAGGAATTTCAGGGCAGACTTGACACTCAAACTTCAAAAGCTCATAACTTACTCATCCGGACTCCGAATTGAGATCCGAATGAACTGTTAGAAAGGTACTAAAAAGATCTTTAAAATGGTACCCATTTTACATGAATTCGGAAAGATAAGACGCACAGAAAAGGGGTTTCAACACGCTGCCCTGTTTCTAGCGAAAACAAAACACGAAGAATTTATGAACTTAGGTTTCAATCTACCAAGGGTAAAACTCAACCAATAAGGAAAAATGGTTGAACACGATGATTCACAAAGGAAAAGAAATACCAACATGGATTTCATAAGCTAACCAAACATAATGGTACCCAACATTCATATTTTCAACAAAAAGGGAACTCAGTTCTGCAACAGGAAGAGTGGTAGAGTATTATGTGTGACGACATAATCTCAGGGCAACTAAATACACATATTAACAAGCAAAAAGGAAAGCAAGCCCAAATCAGCATTTCCACACCATCGCCAACTCTGTTGCTCAACCTGCACATTCAAAAATATATGCAGGGCATGAGTACTATATGTACTCAGTGGGCACATTGCCAAAAACATTTAAACATACTTTTATAACTTGCCAATGATTTCTTTTAAAGTAAAACATCTTCATGCTCGTGCTATATCTTAATCAAATCATAACTTGTGTCTGCAGACAATTCATTCAAATATACCATATCTACGCACTCTTGTGTTGAAAGGTAGGCCTCCCCTTCAACACTATGACCGGCCAACCCGCTCGATAACTCACGGTCATATATGTGTACACAAACCCTTACTGGCAGCTCGTCCAGCATAGGGCCGACGCCGTAATTCTCTCGTAGATAGGCAACATGCATCATGCTTAAAACATGCAAGTCACATCTTTCAAAGAACATGTATATTCAAATATTAGTACTTATAGACCATTATCTACTCTTAAATCTTAATTAACTTATATAATTATAACACTTCCTTCTTTACATACTAAACTAACAAATTCTAACTTTTACATACTTGGCTAATTAAATCCAATAAATTCATATTAGCCATTATATACATTCCTTATCTCAAATATCATATTAAATCAACCAAATAAAATCTCTATATATAAGTTTTAATCATGCCCTTTTCCTTGATAATTAGAGATCTTAATGTAAGAATGATTCTATCTTTAATCTCTTGATTTATCCATGCTTAATATTGCTTAATAAACTCCAATGCATCATCACTAAATCCAAATAACATCAACATATATATAAACTTAGAAACTCCATAAACTAATTAAATTTTGAAAGTTCATTTCTAATGATTGACAAATTCTAAATAAATTATTCTAGACATTATTCTTGCCAATAAGCTCAATTATGATATCAATTTAAATAAATAAAATCAAAATCTCATAGGATTAAATAGGGAAATTTTCGGTCCATGTTGGGAACCCCACAGATAATTTAAGTTTTGATGATGTTATCTCGAAAACACACTTAATATTATTTATGTTCTGTATTATTTCTATTTTGTTTGTTTGTAACAGATGAAAGCTGAAGCAAATCTAAGCAACAGAAAGCTGAAGCAAGTCTAAGTACCAGAAAGCTGAAGCAAGTCTAAGCAACAGAAAGCTGAAGCAAGTCTAAGTACCAGAAAGCTGAAGCAAGTCTAAGCAACAGAAAGCTGAAGCAAGTCTGAGTACCAGAAAGCTGAAGCAAGTCTAAGCAACAGAAAGCTGAAGCAAGTCTAAGTACCAGAAAGTTGGAGCAAGACAATTTTAACAGAAAATTGAACCAGAAAGCTTCAAACAGAAAGACGAAAGAAGTCTCAGACAGAAAGCTGGACCGGATGAACCAGCAAGTCTTAGACAGAAGGCTGAACCAGCAAGTTTTAGACAGAAGGCTGAACCAGCAATTCTTAGACAGAAAGCTGAACCAGCAAGTCTTAGACAGAAAGTTGAACCAGCAAGTCTCGAACAGAAAGTGGAAGCAAATCAACTTTAACAGAAAGTTGTTCAACCAGAAAGTACTCAACCAGTTTTCAACCAGAAAGGGCGTAACCAGAAGTTTCCAACCAAAACAGAAAGAGTTGGACCAAACCTGTCAATGATGGTAACAGATCAATAGAGCTATCAAAACCACCAGATGACAATGCCTCTCTCATCATATCTCTTACCACGTCAATATTAAAGTTCATCCATCGAGAATTGGAAAGAGAATCACTGATTGACACGAAGAAGGAAAGTAATCACAGTTGATCTGTTTTCTATTCATAGAAGATTCAGTCAACGACCCTACAAGGAAAGAAGAGATATGAGATATGATTGATTGGCAATCCACAAATCAAATCACGCCAATCAACAAACGGCTAGAATTTCAAAATTCAAAGCCTATATATGTTTGGAGATTTAAAGTCTGAAGGTAGCTAGCGATATATTACTGAAACATACTCAAGCATTCTATCATACATCAGACAAAAGCTTCAAACCGTTCGTGATCGCAATCACACCTCGATTCAAGTCTGTCTTATCGAGAGAGGAAGGAGATCTTTGCTAGCTAGTAGTTTTCTAGTGGATTAACGTGAAGGAATCCTGTTTTACAGTAGTTTTCTGTAAGTTGTAAAGGGACACGACCCTTATTCGTGCATAAGTTTCAATCTGCTTTGTAACTGAAACTTGTGGCTCGTTCTCAGCGAGTATAAATAAGAGAGTATCCTAGTAGTGGATATCTAATCCAGTTTGGATTAAACCGTGGACGTAGGGGGTTTCCCGAACCACGTAAAATAACTGTGTTATTTACTTTCTGCATTTATATTCCAGTTATTTTTATTCACTATCTGTCACTCTCATACAAACTGCATTCTTAATCAATTCTCTAAATACTCGACTAAAATTTGAAAGGTTTTCTAATCAAAGAGCACCGACTAAGTCCACCATTTTTCCGCACACAATACACTGTTAGAAAATAAGATCACTCTTACTTTCTACTTTGTATTACTCACTTGAGAGATTCTGCTTGGACAGAATAAGATTGATTAGATAGTCAATCTGATCTGTCACGTTGAGCAATCTGTAATCCAAAAAGCTTAAGTCTATCTCCGTAATTAGTCAAGTAAACTGAAAAGTTTGTATTTGGTGTATTCCCCCCCCCCCCATACACCAAACCTTGCTCTTTCGGGACCAACAAGTGGTATCAGAGCAGTGGTTCATACGACCATTGTTGTGTTTCACAAGGTTAAAACCTGCGTGGTCAACTTGAATAGATCTTAGAAAATCTTTTTCATTCACTAGCATATTATCTGCTATGGAGTCATCCGTTATCAGGGCATGCGAAGAATTCTCCATCCAAGGCTACAGAGAGTGGAGTTTCAGAATCAAAATGTGTCTCAAGGCTCATCACTGCCTGATGTGGAAGGTAATTGAAGAAGGACCATTGGCCATTACTGAAGAAACAACTCGCATAACTGAAACAGGAGTTGTTAAAGAAGATGTACTTAAAGATCCCAGAAAATACACGCCTGAAGAAAGAAGAGAAGCAAATCTTGATGATTTTGCCAAAGGAGTTATTTCCAGTACTGTAAAAGGAGTTCATCTGGCTAAGATCCAAGATCTTGACACAGCCAAAAAAATGTGGGAAGCCCTAAGAGATCTCAGTCTAGGCTCTGAAGCAATGATTGAGAACAAGTTGTCCCTAGCATGTAACAAATTCGATGAATTCAAGATGAAACCTGGAGAAACCATTGAACAGATGAAGAACAGGTTCATTGAAGTACTACTTGAAGTTTCTGCTTTCAAAAAGAATAAGTACACACAGAGAGAGAAGAATCTCAAGATTCTTAGAGCTCTACCACCAAGCTGGGAAATATATTCAGCTATGCAACATCTACGTGCTGATTTTAATGACTTATCTGTAGAAGCACTATTTGATCACCTAGCTGTCCACGAATGTGACATCAGAAGAATTCACGGACCAGATTACTCCTCCAGTAAGAAGAGTGAGAATAACTCAAAGAAGGAGAAAGAGACTGCCTTCAAAGCGAAGTGCAAAACAGAAGAATCAGCAGCCTCTGCCACAACAGAAGAAGGAGGTTATGATAAATTACTCAAAGAATTCTCAATGATTGCAAAGAGAATGGACAAAATGGAGATCAGATCAAGAAAGTACCGAAGGTTCTACAAAGACAACAAGAGCAGATACCAGAAGAACAAAGAAGCAGAACGATCTGATGACAAAATAGAAAGTAGGGGTAATGGTAAAATCACTAATCCTAAAACAGATTGCCCAAATTTATCTAAAAGTCAAAGAAAAGAACTACGAGCTAAGAGGGACAGAAAACTAAAAGCTCAACGTAAAGCCATGATAGCAGAAGAAGATTCTAGCTCAAGTCACCTATCAGATAGTTCATCAGAAGATGATGAAGCATTCTTTGCCAATGAAGAAGAAGATTGGGATGAATGCTATGTAGGACTAGACAACGGTCTAGATGATGTAGAGGTAAACTCTTGCAACTCTAATTCTTCAAATGATATTAACCTGGAACAGGAAATAGAAGATCAAGATGAATATTCATGGGATGAAGTTAATGAGATGTTCAACAGCTACTCGAGTATCAAGAGACTATTTAGAGAAGTTGTTGAAGAAAATGACAGATTGAAGAAATCTGAAGAGATATTGAGTAAAGCAAACACTAAATTTGTTGCTAACATCAACAATCTGGAAGAACAGATCAAAGGAAAGGACAGTGAGATTCACTCACTAAATTCAAAAGTGAAGGATCTCATCACAAGAAACAATGTAGCTGAGGAAAAGATCAAGAAAGGAAAAGAAATGATCTACAAGAGTGATGAACGTGCTAAACTGCTAATTAACATGCAGCAAAAGGGAACATCTGGAGTAGGATATCCAGGTCACTCAGAGAAGCTCTCTAGTACCATAAAATTCGTACCAGAAAGGAAACAAATACCTGACCAAGTGATAAATCTCATAAACAAGAAAGAACAACCTCAGAAGATGATAGTGAAACAGACTGGCAACAGACAGAACCATCAAACAAAGGAACTGCCAGCAGGTTACACAGAAACAGAAAGGGTTCACAAAAAGAATGTCAACAGCACATTACCCAACAGGAATGTCAACAGGACAGTACCCACTAATAAAAGATTGAAGAATGATGGAATAGAGAGATATCATCCATCTATATTTCATTCTATGTCAAAAGTTGATAATGATGGAAATATTATCACTTGCTATATTGCTGCCCCCAACCCAAAAGTGTTCTGGATTCGAAAAGGAACATTTACTAATAACCAAGCACCCAAATATTGAAAGGGTAGCTAAGTGTGATTAATTGCAGGACCAGAAGACTGCAAGAAGGTACAAGATAGCTAAAGGTGCAATCTGGATCATAGATAGTGGCTGTTCGAAGCACATGACATGTGACAAGAACCTACTGTCAGACTATATAGAGAAACCAGGTCCTCAGGTCACCTTTGGATGTAATTCAAAAGGATATACCAAAGGATATGGAAACATAAGAGTTGGCAAGACCACCATCACAAATGTATCATACGTTGAGGGTCTTAGCCACAATCTGTTTTCTGTAAGTCAGTTCTATGCTAATGGTAATCAGATTATTTTTGATGCTAACAATTGTTTCGTGAAAAGCAAGGAAGGAGATGAGATACTCCTTACCGGAAAATTGCAGGATAGGTTATATATTGTGCAATGGGAAAACCAGATTGAGACATGTCTGGTCACTAAGACAGTATCAGAAACTAGTTGGCTGTGGCATAAACGACTAAGCCATCTCAACTTCAAGTCAATCAATAAGATTGCATGAGAGAAACTAGTTGAAGGACTACCAGACCAAATATATGACAAGAATCATATATGTGAAGCATGTCAAGCTGGAAAACAATCCAGATCATCATTTTCTAGCAAATCTGTCCAGTCATCTACCAGAATCTTAGAGTTACTACATTTAGACTTATTTGGTCCAGTTAAGCCATAAAGTATAAATGGTAGAAAATACACTCTGGTCATCATTGATGATTATTCAAGATTCACATGGGTAATCTTCTTATATAAGAAGAAAGAAACATTGAAAAAGCTGCCAAACTTCCTCAACAAAATTACCAAAAAAAAGGAAGTCTCTGTTACTACCATCAGAACAGATCGTGGTACAGAATTCCTAAACCAGAAGATTGAGGATTACTGCAACCAGATGGGAATCTCACATCAAACATCTGCAGCCAGAACACCTCAACAGAATGGTGTAGTTGAAAGAAGAAACAGATCATTAAAAGAAGCAGCTCGCACTATGCTTAATGCAACCAGATTACCTAAGAAATTTTGGGCAGAAGCAATTTCTACAGCCTGCTATACACAAAATAGAGCTGTAGTTACCATCAGACATGGGAAGACACCATAAGAAGTCTGGAACAACAGAAAGCCCAGGATACATTACTTCCGTACTTTTGGTTGTTTGTGTTACATCCATAATAATGGGAAATCACAATTGAAAACCTTTGACAGCAAAGCTGACCCTGGAATATTTTTAGGATATTCTGATGTTAGTAAAGCTTATAGGGTTTACAACAAGAAGACCCATATTGTGGAGGTAACACCTCATATTGTCTTTGATGAATCCTTTGTCATTGACAGAGAGTTGAGTCATGATCATACACAAGGCCAGAACAAGGAAAAGAGAACAGAAGGAATTCTGCTAGAAGATATTCTAATCTGGAATACAACAGATGATAATGATATTAATGTTCCATCTAATGCTGAAGCAATAAGCTCATAGCAAGGGGGAACAGAACACATCATTCTGGACCTTGACAGATCAATAATTCAACCAGAAGGTAATCAACCAAAAGGAGGAGATAACAATGAACAAAATCACGAGCAACCAGAAGAATCAAGAGATACAAATGGTTGGAACAATAATCAAGAAATTGAAGAACCAGAAGTGGACAATCCTTTCCAAACATCTCATCCAGAATTTGAGGACCCAACAAATGAACCAGAACCTGAGATATCAGAAGAAGAAATGACCAGCAGGAGGAGATGGATACAGGATAATCATCCTCCTGAACAGATTGTTGGGAACCCAAGTGATAGAGTAAGAACCAGAAGAATGCATGGAGAGAGTGCACTTCTCAGTTTCTATCTATCATGTGTTGAACCCTCTGACACTTATGAAGCACTCAAAGATGCAGACTGGGTCATCGCTATGCAAGAAGAACTCAATGAGTTCAAAAGAAACCAAGTCTGGTATATGGTAGACAGACCAAATCATCAGGGAGTAATAGGTGTCAAATGGGTATTTAAGAATAAATGAGATGAAAACGGAGAAGTAGTCAGAAACAAAGCTAGACTTGTTGCAAAGGGATACAGTCAACAGGAAGGTATCGACTTTGACGAGACTTTTGCACCAGTTGCCAGATTGGAAGCAATCAGATTATTTCTCGCATATGCAGCATACAAGAGATTCAAAGTGTACCAGATGGATGTTAAAAGTGCATTCCTAAATGGTATACTTGAAGAAGAAGTATATGTTGAACAACCACCTGGTTTTGAAGAAGGAAATCCTGACCAGAAGGTATATAGATTAGCTAAAGCTGTCTATGGATTGAAACATGCACCAAGAGCGTGGTATGAGACGTTATCAACATTTCTGCTGGAATGAGGTTTCAAGAGAGGTTCTGTTGACAAAACACTATTTGTCATTAAAGTCAAAGAACATATCCTTTTGGTGCAGATATATGTAGACGACATAATTTTTGGATCTCAATCTTCCCATCTATGTGATAAATTTGCTGAACTAATGAAGAACAAATATCAAATGTCCATGATGGGGGAGATGAATTTCTTCCTAGGTTTGCAGGTAAAACAGTTACCAGATGGTATCTTTGTAAATCAAGCAAAGTACATTAACGATCTGATCAACAAGTTTGGAGTTAAAGACAGCAAGCCAGCCAAGATTCCAATGCAGACGAATGGAAAGATAGACCCAGATCCATAAGGCAAACCAGCACCTATAACAAAATACAGAGGCATAATTGGCTCACTATTATACCTCACTGCAAGTCGACCAGATATCACGTTTGCAGTAGGAGTGTGTGCCAGATATCAAGCCAATCCCAAAGAATCACATATGGAAGCTGTCAAAAAGATACTTAGATATCTTAAAGGAACAGCTCACGTTGGTCTCTGGTATCCACATGACGACAACTTTGAACTAACAGGCTATTCTGACTCAGATTATGCAGGATGCAAACTGGACAGAAAGTCTACCTCTGGCACATGTCAGTTTCTAGGAAACAAGTTAATATCTTGGTTTTCAAAGAAGCAGACATCTGTCGCCACATCAACAACAGAAGCAGAATATATGGCTGTTGGAAGCTGTTGTGCACAAATCTTATGGTTGAAACAGCAACTAAGGGATTACGAGATCGAAGTAAAAGAGATACCAATATTCTGTGACAGTTCAAGTGCAATAGCTATAACACAGAATCCAGTACTTCATACAAGGTGCAAACACGTTGATGTGAGACATCATTTTATTAGAGATCATGTGGAGAGAAAGCACATCCAGATCGAGAAGATTCATACAGATATCCAACGTGCTGACATTTTGACTAAAGCTCTGCCAGAAGAAAGATTTAAGATGCTGTGTGGAAAGCTTGGATTACTAAGTCTGGATGATAGAACAACAGAAGGTTAGCAGAATGTTAACAACAGAAGGTTAACAGAATGTTAACTACAGAAGGTTAGCAGAATGCTAATAGCAGAAGGTTAGCAGAATGCAAATAGCAGAAGGTTACCAGAATGATAACAACAGAAGGTCACCAGAATGTGAAATTCCCTAGAACGTTGACAACAGAATGCTGTCAAGAATTACAGAATGTCAAGAAGAAAATAATAATTTCACATGTAATAATTTACTCAAATAAGAGTGTCACGTGGAAATTATTTCTTAATTACTAAGTCAAGGGGGAACTTTTTGAGGAAACTGAAGCGACCAAGATAAAAGACGTCACTTCCCATAATCAATCTACGAGATTGCAGTCTGAAAAGTTATTTCTTTTCCTAGATTTTCTAAATCTTCTATTTTTGTGATGATTAGCACAACTTTGGGAACTGGGATCGAGAAAATCTCTGCAAGAAATAGAAAAAGGGAAGTTGCCGAAAAGAAAGAGATACGCACACGCTCGCCTACAAACCCTAGGATCTAGAGCGTATATCTCACGCAAGGAAAGGCGGCAAAACAAAGAATGAAGCGGGAAATCTAAAAAGGGAGATATTCATCCAACCCTTCATTTTCTATGCTTTCATCTGTGCCATTAATTATTATGTTATATATATGCGATATACATCTCAGAACTGTTCACCTTCACTTCATCGCACTGAGCACTACTCTTCCTAAGCACTTAAGGTTTTTACATCTTGATTTCTCTGGAAATGTTTCCAAAACATCTTACATTTGATCATGGCACCCCAAACTTCTTTGTTTCTTCAACACGTGACCGAGGTTCAGAGGTTTCTCTCACCTGAACCATATGCTGTGTTTGATACTCACGGATTTCGAAAACTTGAAGAAATTTTTGCCATTGTTACTCGCTGCAAAGGTTTTGAATTTATTAATATTCTCTATATCTGCATCTAGCTTTCTTTATTGCTCTCTTATGAACTGCCTATACCTTGTCTTTCGTTCTAATTAACTGCTTAGATGTGGGCATTCATATTTGTTCATATAAACTGATGGTTGTATATATATATATATATATCTGTTTTGTATGTTCTTATGAAATTAGGTTTCTGCAACATTGTCACTTCGCATCCGAATTATGTTTTTGGCAAAACAAGTCGCCACATTTTATCTAACATGGCAGAATGACAAGCATGGATTTGAGGCAAATGTGCTGATGCCGATTGGTGATAGAACAAGCAAAACACCATACAACGTGATTGAAATGATCAACCAGGCATATAGGTTGAAGGACGAAGGTCTAACCTTGGAAGATATCACTCCTGCGCAACTGCAAGAAGCAGTGGAAATAGTGATGGTGATACCGATCAAGTACACTGGAAGAATGTTTCAGCGTGCCTTACTCCAACCGGGCTTCAAGTTATTACTCGAAATGGTCCAGAGAATTTTTCTCAACCATAGTGGATCGTATGATCAAGTAACCCCTAAGAAATTTCAAATTCTCACGGCAGTTGTCCTAAATCTCCGAGTAAACTGGAGCAGAATACCGTTTGAATTAATGGCCAAGGAAGCAAAATTGGTCACATATACCAAGGATAGCAGAGGCAGAGGAACTTCAGTGGAGGTTAGAAGAAATCTACGACACTCCACCAAGATCAGTCTGATGGTGGAACGATTCTTTAAGCAGAAAGTCTGGGATGATGCTGTGGAATTCAACACCAGTCTCTCCATACCCAAAGATCAACATCAGCTTGAGATGTCTTTGGGACTCTCATCACAATTTTTCAACAAAATAACTGATGAGGTGCACCGGGTAGCAGCTTTGGAAATGGGTAGTTCTAACCCTACATGGATACCACCTACTAAAGGTGTTGAAAAGAAGAAAGAGAAAGTTCCCAAGGAGAGAGTGGTAAAAGAACAGACAGCTCGTAAACGAGGAAGCTCTGTTGAAATAGAAACATCAGCATCGCAGCCCAAACAAAAGAAACGTCGACTACAGAAAGTACAAGAGCCTTCTCCACCACCAGCAGATACAGCAGAACAGTCAGATATGCTAGAACATACACCCACATAACAAGAAGCAGAGGCACCACAAGCAGCAGCAGAACACGCAGAGATCCCAGCTGCTGATGTGGAACCTGAATCAAGCTCTCATCCATATCAAGAGAAAGACTTCTCTCCTGCCAGAACACCCACACCCTCCCCAAACAGAATGGAGAGAATCAGTGAGGATGACGAGGAAGGAGAGTCTGCAGACGAGGAAGAAGAAAGGAAACGACAGGCAGAGAGTGTTATTAATCTGCTTGAGAATGAAGCAGAACATCCTGTACTTCAAGAATTTCCTAACATTCACCTACTTCCAGAGAGCTTGGGAACAGCAAA
Organism: Leonotis leonurus; assembly: GCA_026898415.1. Taxonomy (NCBI): domain Eukaryota; kingdom Viridiplantae; phylum Streptophyta; class Magnoliopsida; order Lamiales; family Lamiaceae; genus Leonotis; species Leonotis leonurus. The sequence continues at coordinate 271 of JAPKLX010000804.1, read as the reverse complement.
ACGCGTCAAATTTTACTTGCTGGTCAAGGACAGCGAGTATTATATTTTTGATGCATTGCTCCAGATTAAATCAATTGATGAGCTGAAGAAAGAAGAGGCAACCCTTCTCAGTATGCTTCAAGTCTCCACTATTCAAGAAGTGAGAGCAGAATACCAACAACTCATTTCTGGGCTCATGCAGCATGAGGCAGCAAAGTTGAACATCACCCTGCAGACAACACACCCTGAAGTCCAGATGGACGAAGCAGCACCAACAGAACAACCACCTCAA
>JAPKLX010001480.1:10416-20773 GCA_026898415.1 Leonotis leonurus | reverse complement strand
AATTAATTTTATTTTTTTATTATTCATTACCTAAAACGTGTCATAACAAACAATACAAACATAATCCAACATTGAACAATAATTTAAAATTGAACCAATCAAATGAAATTCAAAATGAACGCGGATTTCATATAATGAACAAAATAAATAATTGTATCAGTCACATCCCACGACAAACGAAAAAATAAAATAATAGTAAATGTATCAGTAGCATCTACGAATCGTAGTCATCATCAGGAGGAAACTGGGGAGGGGGATCAGACGGGGGAGGCTGATAAGAGGGAAAGAAGGGTGCACCTCCCTGCTGAGACTGCATCCAGCGCATCATCTCGGCATGCTGAGACTACATGAGCGCCATCTGCTGAGCTAATCTCTACTGCTCAGCCAGGTACTCACGGTGCTCGCGATCCTGCTCCTCGACTCGGCGCCGTAGCTCCTCAACCTCGTCTCTGGATGGGCGTGATGCGGACGAGGATCCCCCGAATCTGGAAGCTCTCAAGGCCTTCGCCGTGCCTCCCGTGCCGAACAGCCTCTTCTTCTTGTCCGGGCCGCCAAGAACCTCCAGATACAGCTCGTTGATGTCGACTGCATCGTGGTCCCCCTCGGGTAGCTGGGCCCGCTCCTCGTCAGCACGACGAAACACCTCAGTCTGATTGCATGTAAACGAGAAATGAACCATTGTTAGTATACATATTATAAATATTGAAAATCTAATACATATACATATATATTATATTTAAATTAAAACTTACCGCTATCGCCTCAGATTTCGGATTGGTGTATGTCCCGTCCGCGTATCGATGCTCGTCCAGAAAGGAGTCGAACATGCACGAAATCGGAGCTACTCCCCGCTCACGACCCTATGCATCAGATCACAATATTGGAGTTGTGTCATTGAAACATGTGTATATGAATTAAAATTGTACCACATAATTAGTATTATTATTTGAAGTATATTATTACCTTTTCCTCAGCTCGTTGCATGACCGACTTGGACCCTCCCCTGTGCTTGATAGGACCAGTACCCGGTCCCTGGGGCTCAGACAACCGGTTGCGCCTCGCTGCCTGGGATTTGGCCATAACATCATCCCGGGACCAGTAAGCGAGCCAACCCATCCAGACATCATCCGTCCACCACCCAGGCTTCCCACCTCTGGGTGGCGGATCATTCCTCCTCCTCTTGATCCCGCAGATATAATCCTTATATCTCTCCCGGATCTTATCATACCATAACTCCCGAATCCTGGAATCGAGTGCCGGCTCCCAAGTAAATTTTTTCTAGCATTGAAAATGTGTGTTAGAAATTGTAGTTATAATTTTATAATTAAGAATGAATTGGAATGTTTTAGTAAATTTTTTCGAACCTTAAACTCCTCCCAATATCGCTGTCTCACGTCCTCAGGCGTGAGCTTCCAACTGTAACCAGTCGGGTTGGGAACTATCTTAAATAGTTCCCAAATGTAATCTGCCGGGTCGGCATGCGGGTAAAATCCCCTGCATAAGTAATTTTATATTGATTTATGTTAGATTTTTGAATAACTAATTAAATAATTGTCAAAATTGAAGATGTGGTTGCATTTACGTACCCCAGCTCACTCACAGAAAGAACAACGTCTCCTGTGGGTCTACGCTCCAACTGACCATCACCGTCGGAGCCAGAAGACGGACCGCCTATGTGTATGCCACCAATATGGTGGCTGAGACCGCCGGTCCCGGACTCATATCCAGAGGATGAGCCCGGGGAACTACCCCTACCAATGGATAGAGGAGATCGTCATGAACCCCTACCACGAGGGGTCACCACATCCTCTCGCCGAGAGTAAGACATCTATTATGTGGAAAATAAATAGATAAATAAGATTCATGATAGACATATCACGTATACGTAGAATGTTTATATTGAACTTATAACATGTTGCATTTATAATTGATAACTTGAAATTCGAATGTGTTAAGTTTTCTACACAAAGTGTTAAGGAGAATCCTCTTCATCGTTATCATTTTCATCTTCCTCATCATCATCTTCATAGTCATCCTCCTCATCTTCATCTTCTTCTTCGTCATCTGATGCTTCATCCTCTTGGTATTCATCATCCTCGTCATCTTCTTCTTCTGTTTCGAGGACATTATCAGAGTCCACGTGGTCATCATCATCTTCAATTTCTACATGTTCACCCTCTCGGGCAACTGATGTAATATCATCTACATCAACAGTAGTTACCACATGAGCGTCATCATCCTCCTGAAACGGTGACTCCAACGTAGACACATCCGCTCGAGACTCGTCGATAGTGGCCCGTGCCTTTATAGAACAAGTTTCCCACCATTCCCTACACTGTTGGTTCATACTAGGATATGAACAATAATACACCTGTGTAGCTTGAATGGCTAATACAAATGGTTCATATTTTCTAAGTCTGCGCGTATGATTTACAGACACTAAATTGAACTGTGTATCAACCCTTGTACCGGCCGGAGAGGTGTCGAACCAGTCACACTTGAAGAGAACGACCTTCTTATTGTGTAATCCTGGGTATGTGAGCTCGCACACTTCGACTAATTGTCCATAAAAATCCGTCTGACTCGAGTCCCCATAGTTACCCGCTTTTATGCACACCCCACTACTCAAAGTTGCTCTGTGAGTTCCATGTGATATCGTGTGAAATTTGTAACCATTCACCAAATAACCATGATATGATGTAATCATTGGTGAAGGTCCACGTGCAATGTCCCACATAACAGGATCAGTTACACAATTTTGTACCTACAGCACACAGAAGTTTATACTTATCAAGTTGTGGAGTTGTATGTCCCTTATATAGTAATTCAGTAAATAATTTCAAGTATGTTAGTGAACATTTGACTCACATAGGAGCAAAACCATTCAGGGAATTCTGTAGACATTTTCTTGTCAATGTCCATGTCAGTTATCCATGGATTTGAGTGTCTGAGATGTGATTCGTATTCCCTTCATAGAAAAGAAGATATTAGTTGCTTTGAACCACACATTGCATTAAATAGTCGTATAATATGATTTGTAAAAGATTACTTGATATATGGATCGATCTCCACGCAATTATGGAGTACATATAGATGCGCAGCTCTATATTCCCTTGGATCCAACGCTCTTTTCGTTGTTTTTCCAAAACCAGTTCCGGCAAGTTTGAATACAGAAGGCAAGTCTGATTGATCTTCTACCCCACTAGTAGAACATCCTCCAACGTAGTTGCGAGGCACCTCTCTATGTTTCGTACTGACATGATCCTCAAAATAATAGGAACAGAAAGCAGTGGCTTCCTCCACTAAGTATGCATTACATATCGATCCCTCAACGCTTGATTTGTTCTTGACATTATTTTTCAGCTTTCTTAAATATCTGTATTGAAATAATTCATTTAGAAAGCATGAAACCTTAGTTAAAATTCATGAAACATTAAACACAATTGATTCAGTTTGATAAAGTACCTCTCAAATGGGTACATCCATCGATATTGGACTGGTCCTCCATCTCTTGCCTCGTCGGCTAGATGGATAGGCAAATGTTCCATTGAGTCGAAGAAGCTTGGTGGAAATATTCGTTCAAGCTTACACAAAATCAGTGGGATGTTATTGTTAAGTGTCTCCATGTCGTCACTCTTTATGTTTCATGATGTCAAATCACGAAAGAACAGACACAACTCAGTTATGGACTTCCAAACAGCTTGTGGGAGTAGTTCTCGAAATACAACGGGTAGTATGCGCTGCATGAAAACGTGACAGTCGTGGCTCTTCATCCCAAACATCTTAAGTTTACTCATGTCTACACATCTACCCATATTTGAGACGTAACCGTCAGGAAACTTAAGGGTTTTCACCCACTCACACAAGACTTTTCTCTCCTTTTTGTCAAGTGTATAGCATGCCTTAGGATATTTATTAGTGTACTGGTCACGCATCAACTGGGGTCTGTGACAATAGAGGTTGAGTTCCTCCCTCGACTTTGCCGTGTCTTTTGTCTTGCCTTGGACATTCATAACAGTATTGAAAATGTTGTCAAACACGTTCTTTTCAATATGCATAACATCTAAATTGTGTCGAATGAGCAGAGAACTCCAATACGGAAGGTCCCAAAAGATGCTCTTTTTCCGCCATCCAGTGGTAACTTGTCTTAAAATGCGCTTGTTATTATCATCATAATCTTCGGTGACCTTTACTAGTCCCAAATCTTCAATCTGATAAAGTATCTCTTCCCCTGATCTCCTCTCCGGAGGATCATCTGCAACAATCTTATTCTTTTTAAAGGCCCTCCTATTCCTCCTGAACTGGTGATCGTAAGGTAGGAACTTGCGATGTGTATCAAACCATGACTGCTTCAGGCTATGTGTTAAGGAGAATGCTTCTGTTTGTTCCATGCATCGAGGACAAGCTAATCTTCCGGCTGTACTCCAACCAGACAACATCGAGTACGCCGGAAAATCACTAATGGTCCACATCAATGCCGCGTGCATCTGGAAGTTTTGTCTTCTTGAAACATCATAAGTATGGGCACCGACTGTCCACAATTGATTGAGTTCAGATATAAGTGGCTGTAGGTAAACATCTATCTTATCTTTTGGATTTTGGGGACCAGGAACCAGCACTGTGAGAAACATATGTTGTTCTTTCATGCACAACCACGGAGATAAGTTGTAAGGAGTAAGGATAACAGGCCAGGATGAGTACCGTTGTCCCGATTGCCCGAATGGTTGAAAACCATCTGTTGACAGTCCTAATCGTATATTCCGTGGCTCCGCTGCAAAACCCGGGTAAGTCACATTAAAGTGCTTCCACGCCGGCGAATCTGCAGGATGGCGCATAACACCATCATCAGCTGAGGTTGAATGCCAGATCATGTCGCCGGCCGTAGCTTTAGATGCATACAACCTTTGTAAACGAGGTGTTAAAGGGAAGTAGTACATCTTCTTAAGAGACACTTGTTTACGTCCCCGACTCCTATCTTTGTATCGGCTTTCATTGCAAAATTTGCAATTCACAAGATGGGAATCCCCCTCCCAATAGATCATGCAATGATTCCTACACGAATCTATCTTTTCTACAGGTAAACCCATTGCCCGTAGCAATTTCTGTGTGCTGTAGTAATTCATGGGCACTTTGTGGTGATCTGGGAATGCCTCATTCAATAACACACACAACTCGTTGAAATATTTTTGTGGCATCCCAGAACGGGCCTTCAAAGTCATCAGACGAGCCACAAAAGACAATTGAGTGTGGTTCTTACACCCAGGGTATAACTCTTGATCGGCAGCGTCCAACAACTCGTACAACAACTTCGCTGTAGCGTTTGGATCTTCCTCTGTGTCTGGGTTGTTGAAAGAGGGACCCCCGAGTTCATGAACCATCGCGTGGTATGTCCCGTACTCTTCCTCGGGTTCTACATCTACGTCGACACGTGTTTCTTGAGCATATGAAGGTATTTCATTTTCACCATGAAACCTCCAGACCTCGTAACCCCGTGTGAAACCCTTTTTAGCAAGATGATGTTGTACAACATCTGTACTTCTAAAGTATATATTCTTGCACTTCACACACGGACACTTGATTTTTTCTCCGTCCATTAATTGAGGCTGACTACTTGCAAATCTTAAGAACTCGTCAAGCCCAGCAAGGAAGTGCGGATTAAATCCCCCGTTCGGAAGTAAACGCAGATACATCCAATCTCGACTCATTTTTATAACCCTGATTAATATTAATAAGTATTTACATAGTAAAATGAAGTTGAATTAGTTACGGAGAGGACAAGAATATATTAGTGGTCGATTAAATGAGACATTAATTTGAATGAAGATTGCACACGCGTAAACATAGACTCACTTAGGAAAGTGTTATGATTCAGTTGAATTATTTGAAGTTAAATAGAGGAAGAGCATTATAAGTTGATTTGGAGTAGAATAGTGGACGACAATAGAAGTCGGGAATTATGAAAATTATGGTCCGAGGTTGAGAATTATGGTTTGTCGGTGAATATTATAAGTTCATTTGCACTTGATTGCATTTGGTTATTTTCGGTCATTTAATTTGGTCCTTAATTTTTGGAGATTGGCAGTTGATTGCATCCAAATTAATATATATCTCATATCACTAGATCTAATCAAAACAGTCAGCTGACACAATCATGAAAATATCCCAACATGATCATAACATTCGTACATAATAATTAAAAAATTGCAACACATGTATCTCATCAAACCACCACAACATAATATTACACATATTGGGAGAAGATCCTTAAGACATAATCAAAATCTATCCCAAAGGGAGAAGATCCTTAAGAAATTAATTATGTCTATCCCAATGTTATAAATCTCCCATTTCGTTATACAATATTACAAAAATTAATTAGAAATTATAAAAAAAACAACTACAAACTAATTAAACATCTACATTATATGTTTGTGTCAATAAAAACAATAATTTAAAATAAACAATGAATTCACTCATTATGATATTAAACAGACTTAGAGAAAATATGAACAAAGCTTAGTCCGCTTGATTTGGGTGTAAATTAGTGTCACGCCCCCATTTCACTTCTCTAAGTAAATATGAGGGAAAACGTGACTTAAAGGAGAAATACGGATAATGAACCGAACGAAGGCGTTTGCTTGAATGAGGGTCGGGAAAACACCTCAGAATAAGTGATTATAAAAACACCTTGAAATATGAAAAACTAACACAAATCTGAAATACATGGTTCGAAGCCAAAAGAGATAGCTAATAAGTTCTTGAATCTAAACAAAAGTTTGGCAGCGGAAACTGGATCAATATCTAGATTTACATGTATGACGACATATAAATCACCAAGATGTAAAACATTTAGAGCTTTGACAAAACCACCACTGAGCCTTCCACTTCGTCATCACGACTTAACCTGCACATTTATAAATATATGCAGGGCTGAGTACAAAAGTACTCAGTAAACACGTGCCGAAATCACATTCGTACAATATATATGCCATTGCCGTAAAACAGTGCAACATAGGGATTTTGTCACTAAAGAACCTATGTTCACTAAAATTCTTGTGATCTTAAAAGTTCGACTGATCAGTCTAAGTTCTGGAGTAATCATACATATCTGTAATTCTGTGTGTCGGGAAAGTGGCCACTTTCCGCGAACACTGAACCGGCCAACCCGCTAAGATGACTCACGGTTCTGGTGTACACTAACCTTAAAAGATATAAATCTTTAAAGGTCCGAAATCGATTAATTGCTCAACAGATACGCATCATACCAAAATATAAACATTTTCGACAATGCAATACTTCATAAAGCTTTAAATTCTAGAGCATTCTAAACGAAAATCATACTTTGGTACAACGCATACGATTTTATTTATAAAAGAAAGCCTACCTGATATGCTTCCTCGTCTAACGAAATTCTGATTCAGATCGACTGGAATTCCCCTTTCGCTGATCCTTAATCGCAATTAAGAGAAAAAGAATACTCTTCGTGAGTATTAACTTGCCTTATCTAATCAAAATGAAATAGTATCCTATTATTATTTCATTAATTATTCTAATCCTTTGCTTGAATAATATTCGAGTACTTAGAGATTTCTATAACTATTTTCGTAGGATTTTAAATCATTCTTTGATTTATTAATCCCTTATATTTTATTTGCTTTACCCAATTAATTTAATAATGGGTACTGTAATTATTCAAGATAATTTACTTGAAATAATTTAATTCTAAATAGAACGCTAAATTAAGTCTTTACTAGATAATATTAATTTAATTAATATTATTTATGAAATTTAATATCCGTTGAAATATCACTACTAATTTCATAACTCAATTGATTTATTGGATCTAATCTAATTATTTATATTAAATCCATTTAATTACTAATCCTTCCAAAGATTTAATTTATTAATACATTCTTAAGAGATAATCTAATCCATTCTAATTACCTAATCTGGGCCCATTTTACATAATTAATAGCCCATTCTGATTTCTTCTCTGTGGCCCAATAATTTTAATTCCGGCCCAAATTAAGCATCTATTTCTCCAGCCCACTATTACTTTAATCTGGCCCGTAAATATATATGACTCGGTCCATTAGACTTAACCATAAATCGGTCCATTAGACTTATCAATAAATCGGTCCATCAAACTTAAACATTGACCCGGCCCATTCGTTTAACTCTAATATTGTTCTAAGTAAATTCTAACCCTAGCCTTACACCCACACAGCCGTTTCACTCCATTTCTCTTCCACTCTCCCTCGGTTCTCCCTCTGTTCTTCCCCTTCTCTTTCCCATCGAAGCTGCCACCGCCGTCGCCCCTCTCCTCCGGACGTTAGGAATTCGCCTGAGCCCGCCTCTCTCTCTCTCTCTGCACTGTCTCTATTCTCTCTCTGCCCGAACCGACAAAAGGAAATCGCCAAGTTCTTAACCCAAAGGTAAACCGGTGTCTTTCCTCTATCTTCTTCTAGATTTTAAGTTTTTGTTTTAATTCGTTAGTGATCTTCCTATTTTACCTTTCGATTCATCTACAACTAGGCTTTTGCCTGCCTCTCGCCCCTATCTCGGTTTCTGTCGCCAGAAAGCAGCTTCGCCGGCGTTCTCGGCAGCCCTTCCGACGGCATGCAGCAGCGATAGATACAAGAAGATAAGGATTTTTACCTTTCTTCCTATCCTAATTTATCTATTTCGATTTGTGCTTAAATTCCCAACTTTGGGTATTCTGCATGTCTATTTCATTGATGGTTTTGGTTAATCTGAATTCTCCCGACATAGAACCTGCTCTGCAATTGCTGACTTGATTGTATTTTAGTTTTCAATTATGCATGTGTACAATCTGATTATCTCCTTATAATGTTTTAAGAGTTTGTAGTAGCAACAGCAAGAAGAGCTGATTTAAAAGATAATGAGGGTGGTGCAGAGTGATGCTTTGGTGATGTTGATAAGGTACATCTCTGAAAGCTCTTAAGCTCATGAGTTAGGTTTCTAAATCTGAATATTTAGATTTTAGTTCTATGTTTGGATATCTTATGCTTTGTTTTGAGCTCTATTTCAGATTGTAATATCTGAATCTATGTCTTGTATTTAAATTTTATGGTTTCTGGAAATCTGTATGTGTATATGTTCTGTAATATTACGCATATAAAGTGGTGTAGGAAATGTTCTTATTTCTATGTTATATGTTCTGAAGATATGCTATATGTTATATGCTATAGGTTCTGAAATCTGAAATTTGTTTCTAACTAACTTAGGATCCAAAAGCTTCTTAGTTCTCTAACCTCTTGGTCAGTAATCTCTGAACTTAACCCTTTAAAGGCTTCTATCTTCTTTGTTCTGAATGTTCTGTGAAAGAAAGAGTCTAAGTTTAGTGTTTTCTTTTCTTTATTGCAGTCTCAGTAACTCAGGTTCTTTTAAGAAAATAGAAGGTCTAGAACTAATTCTAAGGAATAAGGTTAGAGTATTACAGTTTACACGCATACACATATAAATATTGTCACGCCCCGTTCTCCGCCCTTATGGCGAAGTCCAGACACGCGACTATAAAACCATTTATTTAAATAAAGGATAAAAGGAAAATTATGGACTTAACCGAACGAAAGGATATTTTATAACTGAGTCTTAGTTCATAACAAGAATTTAACTCTGAATTTACACACTCGTCAAACAAAACAATGGAACCTATTGCAGCGGAATATGTAGGATCGCATAATAAAATCCTACGTGTGTGAAGACACGTAGAACCCCCAAGAGTTAACACTAATTGAGTTCGACAAAACCATCGCTGAGCACTCCTCCTTGACATCACAGCTCAACCTGCACATTTATAAATACATGCAGGGCTGAGTACAAAAGTACTCAGTAGACACATGCCAAAATCGCACACATACAAATATAATTGTCAACGCCGTAAGAGTGACACGTAGGGGTTTTCTTTAAAAGCACCTACGTTCACTAAATCATTTTGTGAAACCTTTTCTTTGACTGTACAGTCTCATTTTCTTTAGTATTCAAGCCATATCTGCACTTTAACTTATGGTACCGAGAAGGTGGCCACCTTCTACGGACACCGAACTGGCCAACCTGCTAAGATGACTCACGGTCCACTGTAACCGGTCAACATCTACGTCGACTCCCGGTTATTTACTTGTGTACACTAGTTCGAGTGGGGATGCTTACCCACTGGAACCCGAATTCGATTTCATTTATTTAGATCCTTTAACTTCTTCCAGATAGGCATTGATACAAAACATAAATCATTTTCGGCAAGACAATACTTGAAACATATTTGCAAAATCTCTTCGAAATAAAATAAAATAAATGCATATGAGCACACGTATTTTATAGAGTTAGAAAAGCCTAC
>JAPKLX010001480.1:0-10406 GCA_026898415.1 Leonotis leonurus | reverse complement strand
CGTTCGAATATCATAAATTTTGGGACTTAAAAAGACGGGGTATTACAAATATATAGCTATATCTATGTTCTGAATTGGTGTGCATATATTTTAAGTTCTATGCCGTTGCTGAAATTCTATGTTTTGCATGCTTAACTAAGATTTCAAACTCATAACTTAACACTATATTGAATGCAAAACTGAGCACTTGAGATTGGTGTTTACCTCGTTGTTTCTGAAAGTTCTGAGTGGGGAAAAGACTTGGGGTGTGGGTAAAACTCTGTAGAAGCTTTGGTGAATAAGAAACTGATTTCTAAAAAATATAGTGAAGTGTTTATGTTGGTACTCCACACTAGACTGAAAAGATGAGACTGAGTTTACCTTGCTGCTTCTAAATCTGAACCTTGGGGTGACTGACCAGCTTCTTCCTTGTGTGGATGAGTGATTCTACGTGGTGAGTAAACTATGTTTCTGTGGGTGTGAAGGTAGTAATAAGGCAGGATATAAGAGAGTGTTTTGGTTGGGGTTTTGTACGTAGCAGTTCCTTCCTTTTTCTATGACTATAACTAGACACTTGAGTTATATTTCTTATAATACAGTCTACCTATTAACCTATCTCTGCTCTAAAACTTGACTTTGGTGGCAGCATTAAGTTCTGATATTCTCTTCTCTTGTTGCAGGTGCAGGTTGAATGGAGAGATGGTGGAGAAGTGAGGGTTACTTCCCTCCTAACAACAGTCTATCACCTTCTTCAGAGCTTCTATTTCTCTTCCTTTTTTTTTCTATTGTTATAACAAACGATCCCTAACTCCCGTTGGCATTTATGCTGCAGTATATTGGGTATATTAAGTGTATCCTGTTTTCTTTATGTAGAGATTTTCATGTCTGATTCTGCTTGGTTCCAAGACCAATGCACTTGTAGGTTTATAGAAGATAGTACTACCTTTCTTTACTTCTAAATCCCTTTGTGTCGGTTGTAACATAACTCCAATATATATACATACAATCACATTTCCTTATTTACTGCTTACTCTATATTTTCTTCTCTTTCCTACTGTAATAGCACATATATATAATTATGTGACTGGCGTGTAGTTTCTTAGTCTAGAAGGAGTTGTGTTCTATGTTCATAACACATGTTCTCATCACTCAAATACATAAATGATAATCTCTTATTAAGGTAATTTAGAATTCTAACTATCCATTCTCTATTCTTTCCAAAACCTTAATCTAATAATCACTCTTAACTAAGTTGACAAAGATTAGCTAATTTAGTTGCATCACACAATTACATAATAATGTCTCAATTAATCCATAAAGCATTTGTCATATTTCCATTCTCCAATTATAAAATGACTTATATATAGATTATCATTATTGAACATTAATATACTAATCTCGTAAGTGTACCACTTTACTAGTAATAATTTAAATGAATTGATCATTAAGAATCTAAACTATAAACCTTTTTATACATCATTTCTTATTAATGCAAAATCATATACCCTTCTATGGTATATAACTACACTACTAATTGTTAAATCCTTTGCTAAGAAATTCAATTATCTCTTCGAACTTTGACTATCGATCAATGCACCGAAATACTTTTAATTAGTACGTCTTTTAAATAATCACATCGGCTAAACGAGCTTACATAATATCTATCATTACACAATGACTATAAAGTGCACGAAAATAATAGCTACTAATATCAATTAGCTAATTGAAGTTTTAATTTATATACGAAATTTTATTATCGCTATTTCTGGTACATGATAAATAAATAGAAAAATTTTACGGGTCATTACATCCTTCCCCTCTAAATAAAAATTTCGTCCCGAAATTTGTACGTTCTAATAAAATAACTCGGGATATTCTCTTTCATTCTATCTTCCTGATAGATAACGTGCTTCAGATCAAACACGTTTTTTTTTTTGAGTTGTGACACATGGAAAACGCTGTGAACGTTTCCGAAACTCGGCGGCAATGCTTGTCTATATGCCACTGGGCCTATTCTTTCTAGAATCTCGTAAGGTTCAATAAAACGGGGCCTCAGTTTATCCTTTAACACCAAATCTGATCATTCCCTTAGTAGGAGATACCTTTAAGACAACCTTATCTCCTATTCCAAATTATAGCTTGGTTCTACGAGTGTCAGCATAAGACTTTTGTCTCTTCTGAGCTTCCTTGATTCTTTTATCACATTTATACTCCGGAACGAATTCCGTCAAACAACTTAACATACTTTGTACTCCGGAACGAATCCCGTTGAGCACCTTAATCGATGAATATATCATATTTTAGTGTATCTCTCTAACTGCGAGAAGATATCACTCTAATCATTATTCTATTCCTTTCCAGAACTTTGACTCATAGTTCTGCATCGCTGGGTTGCACATTCACTGAAGGATGGCCGTTTCTTTGAGGTGGCGGCATAAGCGTAACCTAACTTTTATCATAAGGAACCTCATTCTTATCTTCATTCTAAACTTTATCCCTTCTTCGAAGTGACATACGGTAACGTGGAGACAACCCACGTTACAATATACATACTTATTTTAGCACTTACTATATGTCCTCAACATATAAAATCTCAAAATGTAATCATGGTACCTAGATAGCCATATACCGGATACGTCTTAGTTCCGAAGGTTTAGGGAAATTTATTGTGTAGTTTATCAATCATGTGGGTCCATCATCTCTCATGATAACTTAAGCGAGGGTTGGACAAACTGTTTAGAGACAGACGTCAACCGATTAAATATTAAAAAGAAAGGAAATGAACCCAACTGAATTTCAAAAAAAATGCTGAGCTTTAGGGTTCGGAGACCAGAATGACAACTACTGAGATCTTCTTGATCACATGGGGTGATCAGGCCCATCACAATCACTTCTCAGTCATAAAGATACTTAGGTTCAGGGATAATATTTCAATGGTTGTCTTGACTAGAACTCCTTTTACTATAGAGTTTAGAAGGACCTCCTATGACTTCTTAATTGCATTAAGATCATAGAGTTCAACTCAATGATATAATTGATTACTGAAAGGAATTTAATGACTAGTATTTTTTTCATGACAATACTCATGAATTAAATTGAATAAACTGAAATTACTGAACAGAACAGAACTGAGCTGAGCTGAAATGAACTGAATTTAATGCACTGAATTGGATTGAACTGAATTGAATGAACTGAGCTAACACTGAACTTGAACTGAACCCAAAACTTTCTACGTCCACTGAACAGAAAATGAAACTAAAATTGAAACTGAAATTGAACTCCCTTATTCTCTACGTTCTATGTTCTTTTACACTTCTAATAATGCATCTCAGAGTACATTTGACTAATCTCTCTTGAATTTGGGCAATCCAGTCACAAAATCCATTCCCACTTCCACTCTGGAATCTCCAACGGCTGTAGTTTCCCATAGGGTCTTTGGTGTAATATTTGCACTTGTTAACAAGTTAAACATCTCTCCACGAAAGAGGCTATGTCTCGTTTCATACCGTCCCACCAAAATTTCTTTTTTAGATCCTGGTATATCTTTGTACTTCCCAGTGAGCGGTATAGGGCGTATCGTGTGTTTCGCTCATGATCTCGTCTTTGAGCTTCTCATCGTACGGAATGCACAATCTTCCTTCAAAGGTGATGGTGTTGTCAGCTTCTTCGCTGTAGTTTGTGACATCGCTATTTCTCACCTTGAGCCGTATACTTTCCAATTTCTCATTCAGCCTTTGTGCTTCTAGAACTCGACCTCTCAGGTCTGGTTCTATTACTAATGTGGCGAGAACTCCTGCTACAATTTCGAGAGGCTATAAGACTTCTAAGTTCATCTTACTGAACTCTCTTAAAAGGTCTGCCTCTTGAGTTAGTAGAAATGCGATCTTTGACGAGCTTTTACGACTTAGGACATCAGCTACGACGTTAGCTTTCCCCGGATGTTAATTAATACCGAAGTCGTAATCTTTTACAAATTCTAACCTTCTTCTCTGTCTCATGTTGAGATCCTTCTGCTCGAAGAAATCCTTGAGACTTTTATAATCCGTGAAAATTTCACACCGAACTCCATAAAGGTGGTGCCTCCAAATTTTCAAAGCATGCACTACTGCAGCTAATTCCAGATCATGAGTGGGTTAGTTAAGCTCGTGTGGTCTGAGTTGTTGCGATGCATAGGCTATGACTTTTCCTTCTTGCATCAATACACATCCTATCCGTTCTTGGATGCATCCATATAGACTACATACCCTTGTTGGGTTCAGGGACTGCCAGTATTGGGGCGGTAGTCAAATTTTCTTTCAAAATTTGAAAACTGGCTTCGCATTCTGGAGACCATGTGAACTTGATTCCCTTCCGCCGTTGTTGCGTCATCGGCCGTGCTATCATGGAAAATCTTTCCATGAATCTTCGATAGTAACCAGCCAATCCTAAGAAACTCCTGATTTCATTGGGGTTTGTCGGCAACTTCCATTCGCGTACAACTTCTACTTTAACAGGATCTACTTTGATTCCCTCTGCCGACACAATATATCCAAGAAACATAACTTCTTTAAGCTAAAATTCACACTTGCTGAATTTAGCATAGAATTTCTCGTTTCTGAGAGTTTCTAAGGTGATCCTTAGATGTTGCTCATGTTCTTCCTCATTCTTCGAATAGATAAGAACATCATCTATGAAAACCAAGACAAACTTGTCGAGGTAAGGGTGAAACACGCGGTTCATCAGATCCATGAACACCGCAGGTGCGTTGGTTATCCGAACGGCATCACTATAAACTCATGGTGACCATACCGGGTTCGAAAAGCGGTTTTAGGGACTTCTTCTGATCGGATCTTCAGCTGATGGTATCCTGATCTCAAATCTACTTTTGAGAAGATACACGCTCCCTTGAGTTGATCAAACAATTCATCTATCCTTGGTAAAGGATATCGATTCTTGAGTGTCAACTTATTCAACTCTCTGTAGTCTATGCACATCCTCAAGGTTCCTTCCTCCTTCTTGACGAAGAGTACCGGTGCTCCCCAAGGGGATACACTGGGTCGGATAAATCCTAAGTCTAACAACTCCTGAAGTTATATCTTGAGTTCTTCCAACTCCTTAGGGGCCACCCTATAAGGCGCTTTAGATACCAGGGCTGATCCTGGTTCTAGATCAATCATGAACTCCAATTGCCTATTGGGTGGCAATCCTGGCAACTCGTCTGGGAACACATCTGGGTATTCCCGTACGATGGCTACATCTTCAAGTTTTCTTTCCTCGTTCTCCTTTCCCTTCAAGTACACTAGGTAGGATGAACATCCTTTCCTTACTAGCTTAGCAGCTTGCAGTGCTGAGATGATCGCCTTCTTCCTGTTCATGGTGATCCCGTGAAAGCTCGTAGGTTCCTTTCCTGGAGTTTTTGAACGATATTTGCCTCTCTTTGTAGAGAATCGTGGCATAGTTTTCGGCTAGCCAATCCATTCCTAGGATTATGTCCATATCGTTCATCGAAATTACACTAAGGTTGTTCGCAAGAACTTTAAGTGGTCCTAACTCCAAACTTAGATTAGAGCAAGAGTGTGTAAGAGTCGTAGTTCCTCCTAAAGGTGAAGAAACTCTCAGAGATATCTCTAACGGTTCTAGTTCCAATCTTAAGTTCTCCACACATGCTTTGGCAATAAAGAGTGGGATGCTCCAGTATCAAACAGAATAATTACTGGTATGTTGAGGAGGGTTCTCATACCTGTCAGGTTTTCCCTAATTTCCCTCAGGTTGTTTCTGCTTTAATAGCGTAAGCCCTAGACTGTTATGGCTGCTTTTGGTGTTGCCGGGGTTGATAATGAGATGATAGCGGTGGAGGTGGTGGTGGCTGTTGAGGTGGTTGCTGTCTGAGGGGCTGAGCTTGAATAGCTCTGACCTGCTGGTTCGGCGCCGTCTGACTAGACCTCGCGCCCGTACCTTGCTACCGTGTGGGGTAATGGTTGGCAAAATGCCCTTTCTGTCCGCATGCAAAGCATCCCTCGCTGCCTGCTTTGCATATGCCCCCATGCATCTTCTTGCATTTGGGACAGGTAGGGAACTTCTGTGGATAGTTCCCTTTCTGGACAGTTGGGTTTGGTTTTGCAAAATTTTGGGAACGTGCTGGTCCTTCCCATGGCCTTCTCACTGTGGGATCATTCCTGTTATCCTCCCACTTACGCTTTCCCTTGTAGCCTTGGGATTGCTGTTGGGCGGATACTGTTGTCGCAGTGATTACCGATCCCTCAACTGGCATTGCAGCTTCGATGTCTAACGCTTGGTTTAGGAATTCAGTGTAGGACAATCCCCCATGGCTTGCCAACGCCATCCTTATCTCGTGCCTCAGTCCCGCACAAAACTTCTCCGCCATTTTCTCATCTGTGTCAATTTGTTCCGGCACATATCTTGCCATATCACAGAACGTCCGATCGTACTCTGTGACAGTCATTTTCCTTGCTTCAAATTGTAAAACTCTGCTTCCTTCCGTTTACGATAGCTCTTCGAATTATATTGGTCGTATACTCCAGTCTTGAAGTCCTCCCAAGTCAGATTTGCTAGCTGTTCTGGAGTCATAATCTTTCTACGTGCTTCCCATCAGAAATCTGCTGATCCCGTTAGCTGAAAAGTGATGCAGGTCATGCATCCTCGATCCGTACAGCGTAGGAAATTGAAAATGCGTTCCAATGCTCGCACCCAAAGTTCTGCCTCCGCAGGATCTCCCATTCCGTTAAAAATGGGTTGGTTTTGTCTTAAAAATAGTTCTTTGATTCTACGCTCCGGCGGTGGAAGGGGTGGAGTTGGTTCACGTTCTATTTCAGGTCTTTCCTCAACGATTCTAGGACCTCTGCCTCTGCCTTCGCCTCTTGAGAGTCCCGCTCTTCTCGGTGGCATTCTGCTAAGTAAATTTTTTTTTTTTCGTTTATAAGGCATATATCTATATACGTATATCTATTTCTACTAATTTTAGAACATGGAGAAAATCTTTATTTTTAACATATATGCTATACATATAGAGCTATCACTGATAATAGTTCTATTTACTGTAAATACTACTAAAGTTTATATATATAATCGTAAGAAACATGCCTCTCTGAGGTTTTCGATACACTCGTACCCCAAAAGCCGTACTTATAACGTACGCGCTAAGATGCTTACTATCCTATGTGGCATCACAAAAGTTCCTAATCACGACACACGTACTATATATGTACTCCGTGATATCCTCCTCGCCATCTAAAGAAAGAAAGGAAAGGTTTTCAATCATTTTCATCTAATCTCATTCTATATATATATATATAGTCTAGTTGAGTGCTAAAGCACTTTTGATTTTTATTCTAAACACTTAAAACTTCACAAGTCTTTTAGCATAGTATACTTTTAGTATAGTATACTTTCTTAGTATAACTTCTAAAGTATTTCTTATCCTTGTGACTTATTAGCTTCGGATACTTCATTCTACTTACTGATTTCTTAATAATTCATACTTTCTAAATTTTATCGCTAGGAACGATACGTTATTGAGTCGAACCCTTTTTCTGGATTGGCGTTTAAGAAAGGAAAGGTCTTTCCCTTTTATTTCTCGTAGGTTAGGAATTGGCTTTAGTTGGGATGTTCTCGTTTCCGAGTAACCTGTGGAAGTTTCTTCTAACTTCTCGTTTATATTTTCTTTTTATAAAAGAAAACATACACTAAGCGTTCCAAGTTCACCAAAGAACTTTAAATTTCTATTCTCGGAATTTGAAGTAACGGATTCTGTCCGTTCTAACGCATTCATATTTAAATGAACTGCTTGGCTTCTCCTCGTTGCGCGTGATGCACGGAAGTGCTCGGGTTTTGTCAACTCATTCCAGGTGTCTAGTGGAACAATACTAGACACGAATTTCAAAAGACTCTCGGGTTTCAAGCACAAAAATTTGCTCTGATACCACTCTGTCACGCCCCCATTTCACTTCTCTAAGTAAATATGAGGGAAAACGTGACTTAAAGGAGAAATACGGATAATGAACCGAACGAAGGCGTTTGCTTGAATGAGGGTCGGGAAAACACCTCAGAATAAGTGATTATAACAACACCTTGAAATATGAAAAACTAACACAAATCTGAAATACATGGTTCGAAGCCAAAAGAGATAGCTAATAAGTTCTTGAATCTAAACAAAAGTTTGGCAGCGGAAACTGGATCAATATCTAGATTTACATGTATGACGACATATAAATCACCGAGATGTAAAACATTTAGAGCTTTGACAAAACCACCACTGAGCCTTCCACTTCGTCATCACGACTTAACCTGCACATTTATAAATATATGCAGGGCTGAGTACAAAAGTACTCAGTAAACACGTGCCGAAATCACATTCGTACAATATATATGCCATTGCCGTAAAACAGTGCAACATAGGGATTTTGTCACTAAAGAACCTACGTTCACTAAAATTCTTGTGATCTTAAAAGTTCGACTGATCAGTCTAAGTTCTGGAGTAATCATACATATCTGTAATTCTGTGTGTCGGGAAAGTGGCCACTTTCCGCGAACACTGAACCGGCCAACCCGCTAAGATGACTCACGGTTCTGGTGTACACTAACCTTAAAAGATATAAATCTTTAAAGGTCCGAAATCGATTAATTGCTCAACAGATACGCATCATACCAAAATATAAACATTTTCGACAATGCAATACTTCATAAAGCTTTAAATTCTAGAGCATTCTAAACGAAAATCATACTTTGGTACAACGCATACGATTTTATTTATAAAAGAAAGCCTACCTGATATGCTTCCTCGTCTAACGAAATTCTGATTCAGATCGACTGGAATTCCCCTTTCGCTGATCCTTAATCGCAATTAAGAGAAAAAGAATACTCTTCGTGAGTATTAACTTGCCTTATCTAATCAAAATGAAATAGTATCCTATTATTATTTCATTAATTATTCTAATCCTTTGCTTGAATAATATTCGAGTTCTTAGAGATTTCTATAACTATTTTCGTAGGATTTTAAATCATTCTTTGATTTATTAATCCCTTATATTTTATTTGCTTTACCCAATTAATTTAATAATGAGTACTGTAATTATTCAAGATAATTTACTTGAAATAATTTAATTCTAAATAGAATGCTAAATTAAGTCTTTACTAGATAATATTAATTTAATTAATATTATTTATGAAATTTAATATCCGTTGAAATATCACTACTAATTTCATAACTCAATTGATTTATTGGATCTAATCTAATTATTTATATTAAATCCATTTAATTACTAATCCTTCCAA
This sequence comes from Leonotis leonurus, assembly GCA_026898415.1. Taxonomy (NCBI): domain Eukaryota; kingdom Viridiplantae; phylum Streptophyta; class Magnoliopsida; order Lamiales; family Lamiaceae; genus Leonotis; species Leonotis leonurus. Next base: position 1,157 of record JAPKLX010001480.1, on the reverse strand, counting down.
AGATTTAATTTATTAATACATTCTTAAGAGATAATCTAATCCATTCTAATTACCTAATCTGGGCCCATTTTACATAATTAATAGCCCATTCTGATTTCTTCTCTGTGGCCCAATAATTTTAATTCCGGCCCAAATTAAGCATCTATTTCTCCAGCCCACTATTACTTTAATCTGGCCCGTAAATATATATGACTCGGTCCATTAGACTTAACCATAAATCGGTCCATTAGACTTATCAATAAATCGGTCCATCAGACTTAAACATTGACCCGGCCCATTCGTTTAACTCTAATATTGTTCTAAGTAAATTCTAACCCTAGCCTTACACCCACACAGCCGTTTCACTCCATTTCTCTTCCACTCTCCCTCGGTTCTCCCTCTGTTCTTCCCCTTCTCTTTCCCATCGAAGCTGCCACCGCCGTCGCCCCTCTCCTCCGGACGTTAGGAATTCGCCTGAGCCCGCCTCTCTCTCTCTCTCTGCACTGTCTCTATTCTCTCTCTGCCCGAACCGACAAAAGGAAATCGCCAAGTTCTTAACCCAAAGGTAAACCGGTGTCTTTCCTCTATCTTCTTCTAGATTTTAAGTTTTTGTTTTAATTCGTTAGTGATCTTCCTATTTTACCTTTCGATTCATCTACAACTAGGCTTTTGCCTGCCTCTCGCCCCTATCTCGGTTTCTGTCGCCAGAAAGCAGCTTCGCCGGCGTTCTCGGCAGCCCTTCCGACGGCATGCAGCAGCGATAGATACAAGAAGATAAGGATTTTTACCTTTCTTCATATCCTAATTTATCTATTTCGATTTGTGCTTAAATTCCCAACTTTGGGTATTCTGCATGTCTATTTCATTGATGGTTTTGGTTAATCTGAATTCTCCCGACATAGAACCTGCTCTGCAATTGCTGACTTGATTGTATTTTAGTTTTCAATTATGCATGTGTACAATCTGATTATCTCCTTATAATGTTTTAAGAGTTTGTAGTAGCAACAGCAAGAAGAGCTGATTTAAAAGATAATGAGGGTGGTGCAGAGTGATGCTTTGGTGATGTTGATAAGGTACATCTCTGAAAGCTCTTAAGCTCATGAGTTAGGTTTCTAAATCTGAAGAGTAGCTTGTGTTCATGCTTTGTTGGATGTCAACTCTGTTTTTCTAATTTGAAG
>JAPKLX010000657.1:0-64877 GCA_026898415.1 Leonotis leonurus | reverse complement strand
TGTTTCGAGAAACCATCATCAACACTAATCTATAGGGTTCCCAACAATTTCCCCCTTGTTGATGATGTCGAAACCACACTTTACAAAAAGAGTCCTATCAGTTAATACAGATTGGTCTGGTCTGGTTTTCCAGTTTGATCAGATTACGTTATTAAGTTTATAACGTTTAAGGAGTATTTTATATGTGTTCTGGACAATAAAGTGTTGTCATCAGAAACTCAAACTGGATTTATATATATAGAGTCAAAAAGAGAGTTTTACAAAATAGACAGAACAGATCATAAAAGATAGAAAATGAAAAGCTATCTGCTCTTTCTCATCTCCTCCTGTTGTTTCTTCAGTTTTGCTCTTGTCTCATCTGATATGAGTTGTACGCTCTCATACACTCCCTCTCTTACTCGTATGTAATCTGGATCTTCAGCATCCACTTTATATCCTCTGTTTTCTGCTAACTGGTTGATGAAGTTTAGCAGAAAAGTTTTGTCAGGGAGGTCTGTCCCGGGAATTGTGGGACAGGTCCTGAACTCCCTTTCTGGAGCAGTGATCTGGACTTGGGCTTTGGCAGCAGCGGCTCTGATCTCTCCCACCAAGTCTTTAGCATCGTTCTGCTCTAGGTATAGATCGAATGCTTCGTTTGGAGTCCCCTCACAGTACAGAGGTTCTTTCAAAAAATACCGACACATGATAAAACCATACTTCAGACCTTCATATCCTTCCTTCAAGTGATCTGGGACCCAGTTGGTCTCTCCCTGTTTTATCAAAGTTTTGCGAATGGGAGCAGATGAGAACCAGCTGGATCCTGCTTTCTTCTTTTTCTTGGAAGACTGACTTGATCTGGTCGGTGAAAATGTTTTTTGAGCTTGGAAGGAAGGAGAGCTTGCTGGTTTCTTTGCAGTGGGTGTACCAGAACCAGATAAGCTCTTCTTCAAATTCTCAGCTGCCTTCTCTTTCTTCTTTGTTTGTGCAGCTGGTAGCTTTTTCTTTGCAATACCTTCCCCCTTTTCGACATCATCAATAAAAGATTGAATGAATGTCTTGAGGGAAGTGACCTCACTCTTCAGCTCTGCAACCTCCTTGTCTGTTTCAATTCTGCTAGACAGCAATGCTGTGATGTTGAGGTTGGAGTCATTGATCTGTTTCTGAAATGAGGCCTGTGTGTTGACCAGATCGGATTTAACCTCCTCTTGAGCTGCTTTGATGTCTGCTGTCTCATCAAAGTAAGATTTGATTAGAGAGGATGTGGGATATTGCAGATCAAGTAACTTCCTCTCCACAAAGTTTTTTGCCGTCAGTTTCGAACTGTCGGAGCAGTGATCTTGTATATGCATTTGCTTCTTTGACGATGTCTGCTGTAAGACCATCGGTCTGCTCCTTGACAATGGTATGTACCATGTCCTTCTCTTTGGCAGCAAAATTTTTGACAACTCTGTACATCTCCTGTACTCTGAGTTCTGTGGTAGACAAGCTCTGATCGATCTGAGCTTTGCGTGCCTCAGCAGCAGCTCTATCATCATCCATTTTCTTGCTAATCTCCTCAAGTTTCAAGCGACAGATGCGCCTCAGATCAGTATCGACCTGGTTGACATGAGATTGCAGATGGTCATTGAATTCGGTCAGAATGCGTGTGGCTTCATCTTGGACAGTGGTCAGCGTGCCATACATATACTGATCCACCTTCTTGGAGATAAGATCTCTGATTTGAGTGTTAGATAGGGATTGATGCTGGTCCATCAATATATCCTCCAAGGTGAAGGTCTGTACATGGACGTTCTGGGCGGCTGCAACACCAGGGGTGATGATATCATTGGTAAGCTCGCCTCCTATGTTCTGTCCAATAAACTCATCCTTGTCTGATTCGCTCACAGTAGGTGCTGGTGGAGTAGAGATCTGCTCATTTATGACCTGATCTGGTGTAGGTTCTTTTTGTGTTGCATCCGGTTGATGAGCATCAGATGGAAGCTCAGGTTCGTCTTCATCAACCATGCTGTCGTAGAAGTCCAGCTGGCCAGCTTTCTCATAGATTTCTCTCAAGTTTATCTTTAACTTCTGAGCTTCGAGCTGGGCAATTGCCAGAATGGACTGTGGATAGCTTTCTCTTAGTTCTGCCACAGATGAAACTTCAAAAATGTTGAGCAGTGTGGCTTCCTCTGCCTTGAGCTGGTCTATTGGTCTGATTTTCAGCAGTGCATCCAACACATAAAATTCCTTGTCCTTGACCAACAGGAGCAGTTTGACTCGTTTAGCTGCATCATAGCTCTCTGGTGTGAGCTGGATGCCTGGGAATATATTCAGAACCGCTCTGTCAGCCTCTGCTTCAATCAATTTTACAACAGATCGTGCTGTGTTCTTCTCCACATCTTCATCAGAAGATTCAGTTTCTTCTTCATTTTCCTCATTGATCTGTTCTAGAGGCTCAGCAGATGATGAACTTATAGTATGAGCTGGGGAAAAATCCCTGATCTGTTCTGGATGTACTGAGGTCAAAGGTTCTACATCCTCTGGTTCATCAACCATTACAATGTTTTCTTCCTCAACCTCCTGTTGAGGGAATGTAGTTTCTTGTGCTGGTTCTGGGCTCTGCTCTGTCTCAGCCAATTTTTGGAGCTTTCGTCGTTTAGGTTTTGGTTGGGCTGCAGTAGAGGTATCAGTTTCGACTGAGCTGGTCCTCCTGGTCACTCTTTTAGAAGGAGTTTTCTCGGATGGCTTCTCCTTAGTGACCTTTGATTTGGTAGATTGGGCTGCTGTACCCGAAGGAGGAATCCAGATGGGATTTGAGCTTCCCATCTCCATCAGAGCATTATAGACAACTGAGTCTTTAACTCTGGTAATCAAGTTAGCTGAAATGCCCATTGACATTTCCAGCTGATGCTGATCCTTTGGGAAATGCTGTCTGGTATTGAATTCGACGGTGGTATCCCACTGGTGATGAGGAAAGAAAGATTCCAGCATAAAGCTGATCTTTGTTGAGTGTCGAAGTGTGCTCCGTTTAACTTCAATTCCAGGAGAGCTGTCTTTCACGTGTAGGATCATTTTGGCCTCCTTTGCCAACAGATCGTACAGAATTCTGCTCCAGTTCACTGGCAGATTAAGAACCACGGCAGCCAGTATCCTGAACTTTTCAGGAGTGACCTGGTCGTAGGACCCGTTGTGGTTCAGAAAAATTCGCTGTACGAATTCAAAAATGATTCTGAACTCTGGCGCGAGAAGTGCACGAACAAACATTCTGTTGGTGTAATGGATAGGGACTATCATGACCATTTCCACAGCTTCTTGCAGCTGTTCTGCAGTAATCTCTCCAAGGTCAAGTCCCTCATCCTTTACTTTGTAAGCAGCATTGATGAGGTTGATAACGTTGTAAGGTGTGTTGCTTACAGTATTTCCTTTGCTCACCCTGATGGTGGCTTCTTCACCACCTCTCTCTCCCTGCCATGAGAGGTAGAAGGCAGCAACTTCCTTCGGTAGGAAGTGCACAGGATGTGAAGAAATAATCTTGTAGAAACCTACAAAGAACATAATAATATAGATGTGAGCACTATCCTTCCATCAGTGAAGTATAAGTGCCACAAGAACAGTTTATGCAGTTCTATGTATTTTACAGAGATCACATACAAGAAAATAGATACAGAGTAAAGCATTCAAACATTTGAAAGCGAATTAAGAACGAAATATGAAACCTTTGCATTTACGAACGAGATCAAATGCCTTCTCCAGTTTATGAAACCCGAAGGTATCAAGAACCGCAAAAAGGTCTTGGTGAATATAAGGTTTCAAAAAGTTTGCTTGTTCCAGAAATACAGACGATTTGGGAGCCATTTTTGTTAGAGAGTGAGAGTTTTGCAAGAGAGGGTTTTTGAGAGATGGAAAATTTTCTAAGTGTTTCGTGAAATTTTGGAAGTGTGAGTGATACACGAAACGCCTTATCAATCTATATAAGCGAGAGAGAAGATAATAAAGGTAATAAAATATTGAGAAATCCTTCCCTTTTTCAGCTTTCCCGCCTTTCCATGTACTAGGTTTTCCACCCATAGTCGCCTCTCCTTTTCGTATGATGCACGCGCTATGATCGAACGATTATGTGATGGCGCGTTGTTTTTGATGCAATCTTTTATCTCTCTTTTTCTAGATTTGGTAGATATTTTTCTCGATCACGTCTCCCAATTACTGCATGCAATCATCAAAAATAGATGATCTTTAAATCTTAGTGTCAGAATAGTGATAATTAGTCGCTGTATACAGTTGACCTTTCCCCCTTAACCAAGTAATGGAATAATTAATAATAAATATTAATCCACGTGTCAATAGGTGATCTGGTTGAGGTCAAACTGTTTGTTTGTTAACCACTTTCTGTTCAAAGCTTCTTTTATCTCTCTGGTTGAAGCTTTTCTGGTTCAACTTTCTGTTAAAGTTGACTAACTCTCTGGTTTAGCTTTCTGTCTTTGAGACTTGCTGGTTTTGAGACTTTCTGGTCTAGCCTTCTGTCTCTGAGGCTTTCTGGTCTTGAGACTCTCTGGTTTAGCCTTCTGTCTCTGAGGCTTTCTGGTCTTGAGTCTCTCTGGTTTAGCCTTCTGTCTTTGATCAGTCTGGTTGCTTTCTTTTGGTAATTCTTGTTTGGAATTTATTTATTCTGTATTGACATGTGAGTTAGTGATCTGGTGTTAGTTCCCTGTTGGAATTTCTAGTGATCTGGATTTTATCACTCTGGGTCATGATGATCTGGTTTAGATCAATCTGGTTAGATCAATCTGATTTAGATCAATCTGCTCAGATCAGTCTGGTTTAGATCAATCTGGTTTTATCTTCAAGATTTAGAAGTCCTAGCTTTACACAGAGCATCTTAAATCTCTCTTCTGGTAATGCTTTAGTGAGGATATCTGCTCTCTGAACTTCAGTATGTATCTTCTCAATCTGTACATGTTTCCTTTCAACATGGTCTCTTATAAAGTGATGTCTCACGTCAACATGTTTGCATCTGGTGTGCAACACTGGGTTTTGTGTAATTGCTATAGCACTTGAGCTGTCACAGAAAATTGGTATTTCCTTGACATCGATCTCATAGTCTTTAAGCTGTTGTCTCAACCACAGTATTTGTGCACAACAACTTCCAGCTGCCATGTATTCTGCCTCTGTAGTTGAAGTGGCAACTGATGTCTGTTTCTTTGAGAACCAAGAAATAAGTTTATTTCCTAAGAATTGACATGTACCAGATGTTGACTTTCTGTCCAGTTTACATCCAGCATAGTCTGAATCTGTATATCCAGATAGCTCAAAATTGTCTTCACATGGATACCATAATCCTATATGGGCTGTTCCCTTTAGATATCTTAGTATCTTCTTAGCTGCTTCCATATGAGACTCTTTGGGATTTGCTTGATATCTAGCACATACTCCTACTGCATAGGTAATGTCAGGTCGACTTGCAGTTAGATAGAGTAATGAACCTATAATCCCTCTGTATTGTGTAACATTTGCTGGTTTTCCTTCAGGATCTGGACCAATTTTCCCATTAGTCTGCATTGGGATTTTCACTGGATTACTGTCTTTTAATCCAAACTTGGCTAGCAGATCGTTGATGTATTTTGTCTGATTGATGAAGATACCATCTGGTAGCTGCTTGACCTGCAATCCTAAAAAGAAACTCATTTCTCCCATCATGGACATTTGATACTTATTTTTCATAAGTTCAGCAAATTTGTCACATAGATAGGTAGATTGAGATCCAAAGATAATATCATCTACATAGATCTGGACCAAGAGAATATGTTCTTTGACTTTGATAATGAATAAAGTCTTATCAACAGATCCTCTTTTGAATCCAGATTCTAGTAGGAAGGATGATAAGGTCTCATACCAAGCTCTAGGGGCTTGTTTTAGACCATAGACTGCTTTTGCTAGTCTGTATACTTTCTGATCTGGATCTGCTTCTTCAAATCCAGGTGGCTGTTCCACATATACTTCTTCTTCAAGGATACCATTTAGGAAGGCACTTTTGACATCCATCTGGTACACCTTGAACCGTTTGTGAGCAGCATACGCAAGAAACAGCCTTATTGCTTCTAATCTGGCTACAGGGGCGAATGTTTCATCGAAATCAATGCCTTCTTGTTGATTATAGCCTTTAGCTACTAATCTGGCTTTGTTTCGGACTACTTCACCATTCTCATCTCATTTGTTTTTGAACACCCACTTTACACCAATCACACCTTGGTGTCTGGGTCTGTCCACGAGATACCAGACTTCATTTCTTTTGAACTCATTGAGTTCTTCTTGCATTGCTATTATCCAATCTGCATCTTGGAGTGCTTCATAAGCATCAGATGGCTCCAAGCGAGATAGATAACAACTTAATAATGCACTTTCTCCATGCATTCTTCTGGTTTTCACACGATCTGATGGATTCCCAACGATCTGTTCTGATGGATGGTCTTGTATCCATCTTCTTCTCCTAGTTATCTCTTCATCAGATAACTCAGGATCAGGTTGATCTGTTGGTTCCTCAAATTCAGGGTGTGCTGTTGATATAGCTTGAAATGGATTCTCATCTGGATTTTCTTCTGGATGTTGATCATCATTTGTAGTAATAGTATCATTGTCTTCTGTTGATGATCTGTTTTCATTCAGATTTGTTAATGGTATTCCCCCTTGCTGTATGATCTCCTCAGCAGTGGGTTGAGTGATAACTTCTTCATCTTCACTTCTTGAATCCCAGATAAGAACATCTTCCAGTAATAGATCATTCATCCTTCTGGTTGTCACCTGATTGTCTATCTGTTTTTCATCTGGTGATCTGTACTCAACAATAGACTCATCAAATACAACATGGGGTGTTACTTCCACAATATGAGAATTCTTGTTGTAAACTCGATAGGCTTTACTGACATCAGAATATCCTAAGAATATTCCAGGGTCTGTTTTGCTATCAAAAGTTTTCAACTGAGATTTCCCATTATTGTGTATGTAACATAAACAGCCAAAAGTTTTAAAGTAGGAAATCTTAGGCTTTCTGTTGTTCCATATTTCATATGGAGTCTTTCCATGTCTGAGTGTGATGGATGATCTGTTTTGAGTATAACAGGCAGTGTAGATAGCCTCTGCCCAGAATTTCTTTGGTAGATTTGTAGCATTAAGCATCGTGCGAGCTGCTTCTTTTAGTGATCTGTTTCTTCTCTCAACTACTCCATTCTGTTGAGGAGTTCGAGCAGCAGATGTTTGATGAGTGATTCCCATCTTGTTGCAATATGCTTCAATCTTCTGGTTGAGAAATTCTGTTCCTCGATCTGTTCTGATAGAGGTTATACTCATTTCTTTCTTTTTGGTGATTTTGTGTAGAAAATCAGGGAGCTTGTCTAGAGTCTCTTTCTTCTTCAGCAGAAAGATGACCCAAGTGAATCTTGAGTAATCATCTATGATTACCAATGTGTATTTTCTCCCATTGATGCTTAGAGGTTTGACTGGTCCAAACAGATCAAGGTGCAACAGCTCTAGTGTCCTTGATGTTGAGTGAGCTGTTTTGCTTGTAAAGAATGATCTGGTCTGCTTTCCTGCTTGACAAGCATCACATATGTGATCTTTATCATACACCTGATCTGGTAGTCCTTCTACTAACTTTTCTTTGGCAATCCTGTTGATTGTCTTGAAGTTTAGGTGATTCAATCTCTTATGCCATAACCAGCTGGTTTCTGATACAGTCTTGGTGACTAGGCAGGTCTCGATCTGGTTTGTCCATTGGACAATGTATAGTCTATCCTGCAATTTACCGGTAAGGAGTATCTCATCTCCTTCCTTATTCTTCACCAGACAGTTGTTAGTATCAAAAACAATCTGATTACCATTAGCACAGAATTGACTTACAGAAAACAGATTGTGACTAAGACCCTCAACGTATGAGACATTAGAGATAGTAGTCTTGCCAACTTTGATGTTTCCATACCCTCTGGTATATCCTTTAGAATTACATCCAAAGGTGACCTGGGGTCCTGGTTTTTCCACGTAATCTGATAGTAGGTTCTTGTCACATGTCATGTGTTTTGAACAACCACTATCGATTATCCAGATTGCTCCTCCTGCAACCTTACTCCTCCTTGCAGATTTTTGAACCTGCAATTAATCAAACTTAGCTACCCTTTCAACGTTTGGGTGCTTGATTATTAGCAAATGTTCCTTTTCGAATCCAGAACTTTTTAGGGTTAGGAACAGAAATATAGCAGGTAATAGTATTTCCATCATTGTCAACTTTAGTTACTGAGTGGATTTCAGATGGATGGTATCTTTTCATTTCATCCTTCTTCAACCCTTTCTTTGTATGTACTGTCTTGTTGACAGTTTTTGTCCTGTTGACATCTGCTCTTTGATAATGTTCTGTTTCTGTGTAGTAAGCTGGTTGTCCCCTTGTTTGATGATATTGCCTATTCTTTGCATCTTTTATGATCATCTTTTGAGGATAACCTTTCTTGTTTTTCAAGTCTTTCACTTGATCTGGTATCTTCTTCCTTTCTGGTACGAAGCTTATAGTTCCTGAGGATTTTTCTGAGTGACCTGAATATCCCAAACCAGATGTGCCCTTTTGTTGCATATTGATTAGCAGCTTGGCACGCTCATCACTCTTGTATATCATTTCCTTTCCTTTCTTGATCTTTTCTTCAGCAACATTATTTCTGATAACCAGATCCTTGACTTTTGAATTAAGTGAGTGGATCTCACTGTCTTTGCTCTTGATCTGCTCTTCCAGATCAGTAATTTTGGCAACAAACTTAGTGTTTGCTGTGCTTAGAGTCTGCTCAATCTTCTTTAATCTGTCATTCTCTTCAACTATTTCTTTGAACAGTCTTTTGATGCTAGAGTAGCTTTGGAACATTTCGTCTATTTCTTTCCATGAGTATTCTGCTTGATCTTCACTTTCTTGTTTAAGATCATTATTACTATTTGAAGAATTTGAATAGCATGAATTTACCTCGACTTCATCTAGACCGTTGTCTAAGCCTACAAAACATTCACTCCAGCTTTCTTCATCGTCAGCAATGAAAGCCTCATCATTTTCTGATGAACTGTCTGAGAAATGACTTGAGCTGCTTGAGTTTTGTTCAGCTATCATGGCTTTTCGCTCATTTTTGAGCTTTCGATCTCTTTTAGCTCTTAATTCCTCTCTTTGGCTTCTGGACAGATTAGGACAATCTGTTTTGAAGTGACCTGATCTGCCACATTCAAAACAAGTGTAATCTGCAGAGTTAGAGGTCTTTGTTGTTTTAGTAGTCTGCTGTTTAGATTCATTCTTGTCATCTGATCGATCATTGTTATAATTCCTGTTGAAGTTCCTCTTGTTATCTTTGTAGAAGCGTCTGAATTTCTTTGATCTGGTTTCCATCTTGTCCATGCGTTTAGCTATCATAGCAAATTCTCTTAAGAGTTTGTCATAGCCTTTCTCTTCGTCTAGAGTAGCAGACTCAGAAGGATCATCTGGTTTGCTCTTCGCTTTGAAGGCTACCTCTTTGTCCTTCTTTGAACTGCTTTCTGCCTTTTTGGACAGATGATCTGGTCCTCGAATTCTTTGAATGTCACATTCATGACCTTCGAGATGATCAAATAAGGCTTCAGTAGACAGATCATTGAAATCTGCTCTTAGGGGTTGCATTGCAGCGTAGATCTCCCAGCTTGGTGGAAGAGCTCTAAGAACTTTCATGTTCTTCTCCCTTTGAGTATACTTATTCTTTTTGAACGCAGATATCTCTAGGAGAATTCCAGTGAATCTCATCTTCATCTGTTCTATTGTCTCGCCTGGTTTCATTTTGAATTCATCATATTTGTTGCAAGCTAGAGACAGTTTGTTCTCGATCATCACTTCAGATCCAAGCGCCAGGTCTCTCAAGGCTTCCCACATCTCTTTGGCTGTATCAAGATCTTGGATCTTGGCCAGATGTACGCCTTTGACCGTGCTGGAAATGATCCCTTTGGCAAAATCATCAAGATTTGCCTCTCTTCTTTCTTCGGAGGTATATTTTCTTGGATCTTTTAAGACGGTTTCTTTAACTACTCCTGTATCTGTGATACGAGTGGTCTCTTCAGTGAGTGCTAATGGTCCTTCTTCGATTACTTTCCACATCAAGCAGTGATGTGCCTTGAGACACATTTTGATTCTGAAACTCCATTCTCTATATCCTTGGATAGAGAATTCTTCGCAAGCCCTGATCACAGATGATTCCATAACAGATAGTATGCACGTGTATGAAAAAGGTTTTCCTAGATCTATTCAAGTAGACCACGCAGGTTTTAACCTTGTGAAACAAAACAATGGTCAGTTTGAACCACGGCTCTGATACCACTTGTTGGTCCCGAAAGAGCAAGGTTTGGTGTATGGGGGGGGGGGAATACACCAAATACTAACTTTTCAGTTTACTTGACAATTTATATGAGAGCTCAAGCTATTCTGTATAAGAAATTGCTTGAAATGACTGACCAGATTGATATACAGATCAGTATCTGGTTTTGTCCAAGCAGATTACTCTCAAGTGTAAAACACCTAACAGATAATAAGAGTGATCTTATTACCTCTTGAGTGTAGAGTGAGTGCGGAATAATGGTGGATTAATGATTGCTCTTGTTTAGAAAACCTTAAGGAATTAATCAGATCGTTTAAGCAGATTGATTGAGAATGCAGCTTATATGATAGTGCAGAAGGTTAGGATAATAAACAACAGATAATAAGAATGCAGAAAAGTAAAGCACACGATGTTTAACGTGGTTCGGGAATTCCCTACGTCCACGATCTGGTCAAACCTAGACCAGATTATCCACTACTAGGATACTCTGCTTCTTTATACTCGTGGAGAACGAGTCACAAGTACCGATCACAACTAGATTGATACTTATGCACGAATGAAGGGTCGTGTCCCTTTACAACAGATTACCTCTACGTTACCACTAGAAAACTACTAGCTAGCAGGGTGATCTCCTTTCACTCGACAAGACAGACTTGAATCGAGGTGGTTGGTGTGATGTAGAATCACAGAATGTTGAAGCTCTAAGTCTGGAATGCAGAAACTTTGAAGGTAAATTACAGTATAGCTCGCGTGTGTTCTCTTCTTGTTGTCACTTATTCCAGATTGAAGTCTTCAACTATATAGGCTTTGAATTTTAAATTCTAGCCGTTTGTTGATTGGCGTGAGATAGATGGTATATTGCCAATCAATGGTTTCCATCATATCTGTTCTTGCCATATGGGAAAAGTTGACCCAATCTATGATTTATGGAAATCAGATTGTTAACGGTCTCTTTCCTTATATGTTTAGATCGTAGATCATCTTTCCAAACCCTGTTGGATGGACCTTGATCTTGACATGGCAAGTGTATATGACGCGTAGGATGATGTCAGCAAATGGCTTGATGACTCAATCGCTCTGGTTCTTCGCTGTAGACATCGATCTGGTCATCGATCTGGTCATCGATCTGGTCGCTGTCTGTTACAGCAGATCGATTCTTCTGAGCGTGAAATCTTGACCTTCATCCTATTCTGAGTTGAGAATGACTTCTATAGGAATTTATCCTTTACATTCTAAGTCATCTCCTAGTCTGTTCCAAAACAGAAATCACTAGATCTATAGTAATCTGGTTTTACACGGGGAACAGTTTAACATACAGACCAGCTAAGTGTGTTTCGAGAAACCATCATCAACACTAATCTATAGGGTTCCCAACAACTAAGCAGGTCTCGTTCTGGTTTGTCCACTGGACAATATATAACCTATCTTGCAGTTTACCGGTAAGGAGTATTTCATCTCCTTCCTTATTCTTCACCAGACAGTTGTTAGTATCAAAAACAATCTGATTACCATTAGTACAGAATTGGCTTACAGAAAACAGATTGTGGCTGAGACCCTCAACATATGAGACATTAGAGATAGTGGTCTTGCCAACTTTGATGTTTCCATACCCTCTGGTATAACCTTTTGAGTTACATCCAAAGGTGACCTGGGGTCCTGGTTTTTCCACGTAATCTGATAGTAGGTTCTTGTCACATGTCATGTGTTTTGAACAACCACTATCGATTATCCAGATTGCTCCTCTTGCAATTTTACTCCTCCTTGCAGATCTTTGATCCTGCAATTAATCAAACTTAGCTACCCTTTCAATGTTTGGGTGCTTGATTATTAGCAAATGTTCCTTTTCGAATCCAGAACATCTTGGGGTTAGGAACAGAAATATAGCAGGTAATAGTATTTCCATCATTGTCAACTTTAGTTACAGAGTGAATTTCAGATGGATGATATCTTTCTATTTCGTCCTTCTTCAATCCTTTCTTTGTATGTACTGTCCTGTTGACAATTTTTGTCCTGTTGACATTTGCTCTTTGAAGGTGTTCTGTTTCTGTGTAGTGAGCTGGTTGTCCCCTTGTTTGATGATACTGCCTATTCTTTGCATCTTTTATTATCATCTTTTGAGGATAACCTTTCTTGTTTTTCAAGTCTTTCACTTGATCTGGTATTATCTTCCTTTCTGGTACAAAGCTTATAGTTCCTGAAGATTTTTCTGAGTGACCTGGATATCCCAAACCAGATGTGCCCTTTTGTTGCATATTGATTAGCAACTTGGCACGCTCATCACTTTTGTATATCATTTCCTTTCCTTTCTTGATCTTTTCTTCAGCAACATTATTCCTGGTAACCAGATCCTTGACTTTTGAATTAAGTGAGTGGATTTCACCGTCTTTGCTCTTAATCTGTTCTTCCAGATTAGTAATTTTGGCAACAAATCTAGTGTTTGCTGTGCTTAGAGTCTGCTCAATCTTCTTTAATCTGTCATTCTCTTCAACTACTTCTTTGAACAGTCTTTTGATGCTTGAGTAGCTTTTGAACATCTCATCTATTTCATTCCATGAGTATTCTGCTTGATCTTCACTTTCCTGTTTAAGATCACTATTATTATTTGAGGAATTTGAATAGCATGAATTTACCTCAACTTCATCTAGACCGTTGTCCAAGCCTACATAGCATTCATTCCAGCTTTCTTCGTCGTCAGCAATGAAGGCTTCATCATTTTCTGATGAGCTGTCTGAGAAATGACTCGAGCTGCTTGAGTTCTGTTCAGCTATCATCGCTTTTCGCTCATATTTAAGCTTTCGATCTCGTTTGGCTCTTAGTTCTTCTCTTTGGCTTCTGGACAGATTAGGACAATCTGTTTTGAAGTGACCTGTTCTGCCACATTCAAAACAAGTGTAATCTGTAGAGCTAGAGGTCTTTGTTGTTTTAGTAGTCTGCTGTTTAGATTCATTCTTGTCATCAGATCGATCATTATTATACTTCCTGTTGAAGTTCCTTCTGTTATCCTTGTAGAAGCGTCTGTATTTCTTCGATCTGGTTTCCATCTTGTCCATCCGTTTAGCAATCATAGCGAACTCTTTTAAGAGTTTGTCATAGCCTTTTTCTTCATCTGGAGTAACAGACTCAGAAGAATCATCTGGGTTGCTCTTCGCTTTGAAGGCTACCTCTTTATCTTTCTTTGAGCTGTTCTCTGCCTTTTTGGACAGATGATCTGGTCCCCGAATTCTTTGAATGTCACACTCATGACCTTCGAGATGATCAAATAAGGCTTCAGTGGACAGATCATTGAAGTCTGCTCTTAGAGGTTGCATTGCTGCATAGATCTCCCAGCTGGGTGGAAGAGCTCTAAGAACTTTCATATTCTTCTCCCTTTGAGTATATTTGTTCTTTTTGAACGCAGATATTTCAAGAAGAATTCCAGTGAATCTCATTTTCATCTGTTCTATTGTCTTGCCTGGTTTCATTTTGAATTCGTCATATTTGTTGCAGGCTAGAGACAGTTTGTTCTCGATCATAACTTCAAATCCTAGGGCTAGGTCTCTCAAGGCTTCCCACATCTCTTTGGCAGTATCCAGGTCTTGGATTTTAGCCAGATGTATGCCTTTGACCGTGCTGGAGATGATCCCTTTGGCAAAGTCATCGAGATTTGCCTCTCTTCTTTCTTCAGAGGTGTATTTTCTGGGATCCTTTAGAACAGTTTCTTTAACTGCTCCTGTATCTGTGATACGGGTGGTTTCTTCAGTAATTGCCAATGGCCCTTCTTCGATTACTTTCCACATCAAGCAGTGATGGGCTTTGAGGCACATTTTGATTCTGAAACTCCATTCTCTATATCCTTGGATAGAGAATTCTTCGCAAGCCCTGATAACAGATGACTCCATAACAAACAGAATGCTTGTGAATGAAAAAGGTTTTTCTAGATCTATTCAAGTAGACCACGCAGGTTTTAACCCTGTGAAACAAAACAATGGTCAGTTTGAACCACTGCTCTGATACCACTTGTTGGTCCCGAAAGAGCAAGGTTTGGTGTATGGGGGGGGGGGGGAATACACCAAATACTAACTTTTCAGTTTTACTTGACAGTTTATAAGAGAGATCAAGCTATTCTATACGAGAAATTGCTTGGCAGTGACTTAACAGATTGATAAGCAGATCAATGGCTGATTTAGTCCAAACAGATTACTCTCTTAGTGAACACACTTAGCAGACAATAAGAGTGATCTTATTACTTTCTAAGTGTAAAGTGAGTGCGGAATAATGGTGGATTTAGTGAATGCTCTTGTTTAGAAAACCTTAAGGAGTTAATCAGATCGATTAAGCAGATTGTTTGAGAATGCAGATTATATGATAGTGCAGAGGGTTAGAATAATAAACAACAGATAATAAGGAATGCAGGAATGTAAAGCACACAGTGTTTAACGTGGTTCGGGAAATCCCTACGTCCACGATCTGGTCAAAGCTAGACCAGATTATCCACTACTAGGATACTCTGCTTCTTTATACTCGTGGAGAACGAGTCACAAGTACCAATCACAACTAGAGTGATACTTATGCACGAATGAAGGGTCGTGTCCCTTTACAACAGATTACCTCTACGTTACCACTAGAAAACTACTAGCTAGCAGGGTGATCTCCTTTCTCTCGACAAGACAGACTTGAATCGAGGTGGTTGGTGTGATGTAGAATCACAAGATGTTGAAGCTCTAGGTCTGGAATGCAGAAAACTTGAAGGATAATTGCAGTATAGCTCGCGTGTGTTCTCTATATTTTTCCAGATTGTTGTCTTCAACTATATAGGCTTTGAATTTTAAATTCTAGCCGTTGTTGATTTGCGTGGGATAGATGGTATATTGCCAATCAATGGTTTCCATCATATCCGTTCTTGCCATATAGGAAAGGTTGACTCAATCTTTGATTTATGGAAATCAGATTGTTAAAGGTCTCTTTCCTTATATAATTAAATCGTAGATCTTCTTTCCAAACCCTGTTGGATGGACTTTGATCTTGTCGTGGCAAGTGTATATGATGTGTAGGATGATGTCAGCTAATGGCTTGATGACTCAATCGCTCTGGTTCATCGCTGTAGGCATCGATCTGGTCATCGATCTGGTCGCTGTCTGTTACAGCAGATCGATTCCTTTGGGCGTGAAATCTTGACCTTCATCCTATTCTAAGTTGAGAATGACTTCTATAGGAACATCTCCTTTACATTTTAAGTCATCTCCTAATCTGTTCCAAAACATAAATCACCTAATCTATAGTGATCTGGTTTTTACACGAGGAACAGGTTATGTTCTAAGCTAAGTGTGTTTCGAGATACCATCATCAACACTAAAAACTTTAGGGTTCCCAACAGTATAAGATCGACAACCACGATCCAAACTATGCCAGGGTGAGAGATGGAATTTACGAGAGCATACAGCTGGTTTCTGATGCACAAAGAGAAAAGATGAAGAAAGGCGGAGCAGCCAGATGGTTCTCTTAGATAGATCTTGTTCTTTATTTTCTGTTTTGCTCTCTCTGTTACTTCTACTATCTACTTGTACCTATCTCTATATATATATCAGTGGATGTGAATTCTAAAGACAAAGACTTATTGTCCAGAAACTTTCATTTTCTATCTTTTATTGTTATACAACTTATATAACAATCTTCTAGAACATGCTTTATGTTACTTTGTTTATTCTGTCTAAGTGTGGTTTCGACATCATCAAAAAGGGGGAAATTGTTGGGAACCCCACAAATTATTTTAAGTTTTGATGATGTTCTCTCGAAAACACACTTAGGATTATTCATGTTTTGTATTACTTGTATCTGGTCTATATGTGACAGGTACCCCAATATTCAGAACGAGCAGAAAGTTGAAGAAAATCAACTCAGACAGAAAGTTGAACCAGAGAGTCTCAACCAAAAAGTTAAAGGAAATCAACTCAGACAGAAAGTTGATCCAAAGAGTCTCAACCAGAAATTTGAAGAAAATCAACTCAGACAGAAAGTTGAAACGGAAACTCTCAACCAGAAAGTTCAACCAGATCAACACTCAAATGCTGAAATCAGATGAAGTATCAATGAATCCCAAAAGTCTAAATCAAGCCTTTCGTACCACAAAAGGAAGAGAATCAGTCAAGACAAGAAAAAGGAAAGCAGTATCTGTCAAACGATCTGTTTACCATACTTGAAAGATTTTGTCAACTCCAATTGAAGGCAAGAGGAGATAATCTGGGGATTCACTATCCTTGATTGATGAAATCGTATTTACTTCAAATCAATCAAGCACAACGGTTAGAATTTCAAAATTCTACACCAATAAAAGCTTGGAACAAAGATTGGCAGAATACGACGTGAATAAAAACCATCTATCATCTGAAGCTACTCTGCCCAGAAATCATCTCAAACATCAAATCTTTCACTGAGAGAAGATTTCAACCAGATCGTGTTCCAAGCCGTTCGTGATCATAATCACACCTCGATTCAAGTTTGTCTTATCGAGAGAAAAAGAAGGAGATCTTTGCTAGCTAGTAGTTCTCTAGTGGATTAACGTGAAGAAGATCCTGTTTACAGTAGTTTTCTGTAAGTTGTAAAGGGACACGACCCTTATTCGTGCATAAGTTTCAACCAGGTTGTGACTGAAACTTGTGGCTCGTTCTCAGCAAGTATAAATAAGAAGAGTATCCTAGTAGTGGATATCTAATCCAGTTTGGATTAGACCGTGGACGTAGGGGGTTTCCCGAACCACGTAAAATAACTGCGTTATTTACTTTCTGCATTTATATTCCAGTTGTTTTATTCACTATCTGTCATACTCATTCAAACTGCACTCTTAATCAATCCCTAAATATTCGGTAAAGTTTTCAAAGGTTTTCTAAACAAAGAGCACCGACTAAGTCCACCATTATTCGGCACACAATACACTCTTGGAGAATAAGATTACTCTTACTCTCCGCTTTGTGTTACTCACTTGAGAGATTCTGATTGGTTAGAACAAGATCGATTGGATTGTCAATCTGGTCTGACACTTTGAGCAATCTGTAATAGAGAAAGCTTAAATCTCTCCTTCTCTAATTAGTCAAGTAAACTGAAAAATTTGTATTTGGTGTTTCCCCCCCCCCCCCCCCCATACACCAAACCTTGCTCTTTCGGGACCAACAGATAGAATGATATCGGTGTATTTATATTGGTGTACATGTAATTCTATATGTGTATTGTGTGGTTTCACAGTAAGATAAGTTATTCTCTTCTCATAGTGAAGAACAAGGTATCAAATATTATTTTTTTACTTAATATGTATTAGTAACATTAAGTATATGTGGCTGATTTTGCACTGCTTTGATGTATTTTCACTTGCTAGTTTTTTCGTAACTCTATATTGTAATACATTGGGTAGTACTAATTAGTTTAATGAGGAAGACTCATATAATATTGTGTAGAATCATGTCTTGAAATAAAGATATAATAACAAAGATCTAAACCAGATCACTCATGAAAAATATATTAGTCAATATAAAGTATCAACAATCTTTAATTAATTAATGGATATGGAATCTTAAACACAGAAAAAAATTATTAAAAAGGAGGTTCAGTTCGTAATATGAAACTATTATAAATAGTTCATTATTTATCGTATAGTGGAGTCAATAAATACAAATATAAGATCCAATTAATATTATAAGTCCTAGATTAATTATTGATAGTCTTATTGTGCTAGACCATAATTAGAGATTTATTAAAGATATTAATGAATAGGAACACATATTTAAGGTTCAGGCTCATTCTCTTTGAAAACCCTAACCTAGCCCACAACCCCTATAAATATAGTGGGCCAAACTTGTAGCCATCCAACAAATTATTTTCGGCGAACACAGTATTATTAAACATAATATTTTTGGCCTCCCTTTCTATAGACAAAGTTCGACAGATTATCTCCCACATGATATTCAGGTTGTAGGCGGGCTATAGATTAGAAGTTTTAAAGGTCGAACTATGTTCGTTGTTAATACGGTAGATGTTCATACGATGCTGATACTAGCATGTATTATTGTTTGCAAATCAGAAGATGTAATTCCAACCATGTACACCGACTCGATTCCTTGGATTAAGGATGTAGGTAAAATATCGAAACCTTTAGGTCACGCCTAGATCTCGATTATTATGTATTTTATCTTCTCTTTATTTATACATGTTTCATTTGACTTATTAGACATTTGGATCCCAGTCTTAGGGGTTTGATTTGATTCTCCATGATTTTCGGATAAGATTGTCATGTTTATTATATATTTGTTGTCTTTATATGTTATATTTGACATTATCTACTACATTTGGTTGCTATTATTTGTTATTCTTTGCCATTATATGATAATTATACGGAAAAACTATTTCAATAATTAAGAAAAGATTAAGTGATAATTGTAATTATGTTTATTAATTTAAATATGATAATTATATGTGGTCTCAATAAATCGGTCTTATTAAGAAGTATTGGTTTGAATTCCAAGTTGATTCTCATTTACCACTTCATGGGATTTGAGTTTGTAATGATATGTTTAAGGCGTCATTTAATGGCAATACGACCCTCCTTTGTGTGATTATTAAAACTAAATGATGTTTTTAGTTCTAGATTTATCAATCATGTTAAGTCGCGCAATCTCTTATCTATTTAAATCACATGACATAAAATTAGTTTAAAATAAGTTGATAATCAATCACACTGTGTGGCTTGCTTGAATTATTTTTTACTATTTGTTTCAATGCTTTAATCGATTTAATTGAAGGTTTTTCAATAACTGAGTTGAGCATGTTTCATGGCAAATGAGTGTTTTATTCTTTGTACTATCAATATGTCTTTCAACCCACTTTTCTTTATCTAAGAAAACAAACTCGAGGGTAAAAATTATATTGATTGAAAACAAAATTTGGATATTATTTTGACTGCTTGGGGCATTAAGGTTTCTTCTTGACAGAAAAATATTCTCCATTTCAAGCTAATATCTCCTCTAATACAACAAAAAAAAGCACACTAAATGGCTTAAGACTAATCAGATTGCGGAGTGTTACATTTCGGGTTTTATGTTGAATCTACTGCAACATCAGCATGAAACCTTAGCTACAGCTGCTAAGATTATTATTAGATTTGGTTAAATGTTCATTACACAAAATTGAGTGGGTAAGCAATTAACCTTCAGAATGTGAAGAATATATACATGGTTGAAGGATCATCGGTTTAAGACCATTTCTTGATGTTGTTTCTAAATATGATATCATTCTTCAGAGCTTGCCTAGTATTTATCAACAATTCCAGTTAATCTATATAATGAATAAACAAGAGTATACTCTTGTGGAACTATTAACAGAGTTGTAGATAGCAAAAGCTCTGATGGTACAAACCAGAGAGGTGATGCTTACTCTGACACCATCTTCTAGTCGTACCAACTAATGGGGCAGGGGCAAGTAGAAAGAGATGTCGTGAGCATCTAAGAAGAAGGGTAAAGTGAAAGGAGAAAATTTAGTCGACAATAAGAAGCAAATTGGAAAATGCATCAAGTGCGGTCAGAAAGGACACTGAAAATTCCGATGTCCTCTTCTCATGAAGCGGGGAAACAGTTAACGTATGACTCTTACCTTAGTTGTTGAAACGTGTTTAGCAGCTAGGTATGCCAAATCATAGGTAGTAGATATGGGAGCAACTGACCATGTTTGTTGTGATTCACATGTGTTCATGTGAATCAATCTAATTAGGTAAGAATAGATATCCATGATCTTGGGCGACGCTTAGCAGCCATTGTGGTGGGAGATTTGGATTTGAACTTTTCTTCTTAGTTTTAGTATTGAATGATATTTTGTCTGTGCCGAACTTTAAAAATAATTTAATTTTAGTTTCTAAACATTTTTTGAATGGATATTTGGTTTGTTTTGATGATTAAGTTATTATCAAGAAATGAAATTCATTTATCTGTTTTGGCACGATGGTAAACAACTTATATACTATTAATACACTACCTAGGCAACAACTTAATGTGAGTTTTAACTCATCAACCAACTCTAAGAAAATAAAATCACCTTGTTTCTCGATGAATAAAATATATATGTGACACTTAAGACTTGATTATATCAACCTTAGGAATACTCATAACCTATTCGACTATGGTCCATTGGAGGATGTCCTAGTACAACCATTTTCAACTTGCGAATCTTTCTTAGAAGGTAAGATGACTAAGAGACCTATTAACATCAAGGGTGAAAGCGTATCAACCTACTCTAAGAGAATATATGCGGAAGCTAAAGTATAGAAGACACAAGATAATTTTTGCGTAGGTTGTGTTAACGAACAACCTACACGGCAGCCTTACGGCCAAAAAGAATAATCAAAAATAAGTGTTGTGCTATTACAATGTTTAGTACCACAACAACATCAACACTCTTACTAAAACACTAAACGTATGCTCTTAAGAACTAAGAAACATACACACTCAACTACGAATTTAATCTGAAAAACTGTCTATCTAACTAAAAACTGAAACTAGTATTTATAGATAGACTCCATGGGCTTGGGTTGTAGAATCTTGTATTTGCTGGCCCATGTGTTCCACAATTCTCGCTGTCTGTTATGCTCCGCAACATGCCTGGAATTGTGGAACAGACTTAGTGGTTAGTTGTTGACTCCTTGAATTGTGGAACAGAAAGTCTCCACTCGGCACTTAGGGTTTCAACTGCCAAGACTTGGTCTTCCCCATCAGTCTTCATGAATCTACTCAGCACGCCAAGTCATCACGATTCCACGTGGCAGTCGAGCTGAAACACCATTGTTATGTTGCGCCAGATGTTTAAGTCAACATATCTGTGAAGAACACAAAAACACACAACTGTTAGGTTGCTATCCAAACCAACATCAAAACAAAAATACCTAACAAAGGGGAATAGAGCCAGTGATGTGTTAGATATCATTCATTTTGACGTATGTGGTTCAATGACAACTCAAGCTAGAGGTGGTATATAGTATTTCATCACGTTCAATGATGATTACTCAAAATTTGGATATGTCTATTTGATACGCCACAAGTCGGAATCCTTTGAGAAATTTAATGAATTTTGAGCACATGTGGAGAACTTTTATAATAAGACTGTCAAGTGTCAACGTTTGGATTGTGGAGGCAATTAGCACTAAGTTGTACACATGCAACCGATGGAACCCGTAAGAGGGGC
Organism: Leonotis leonurus; assembly: GCA_026898415.1. Classification (NCBI taxonomy): domain Eukaryota; kingdom Viridiplantae; phylum Streptophyta; class Magnoliopsida; order Lamiales; family Lamiaceae; genus Leonotis; species Leonotis leonurus. The sequence continues at coordinate 43,374 of JAPKLX010000657.1, read as the reverse complement.
TCATAAATGCGCATGATCCACAGGTTTAATAAATTATATAAATAATTAATTCTCATGCATTTAATACCACACATGAGAAAATAATTGCGGAAAATAATTGCGGAATTTAATTTAAATAACTGATTCGTTAGGAACGAACCGCAATCCACACCGATGTAATCTCCTCTTGATCTCCTTGGATCCTACCTCGGAAATATCTAACCTTTTCGCGATCTATGATTTGAATATTGTGTGGGAAATGAACTATCAAATCTTTAAGAGAACAAGAACAAAAATTAGAGTGTGGAATACTCTTAATTTTCGAAAATTAAGAGAATTTTATCTCTTGATGGCCGAAAATATTATGATTAGAGAAATGGGATTTTCGGCCACTTTATGTACTCTTTTATCGATATTTTGGGCTAAGTTAGTGTTTCTAAGGTGAATGGATAAGATCTCTTTTATCTCTCTACAATTCCATCTATTATTCAAATTGAATTTTGAATATTTAAAAATTAATTTGACTTAGTCAAATCCATAACTTAATTAATTTACAAGTCATTTTGACCCAATCAAATTTAATTAATTGTTTGGTCAAACTTAGACTTAAATTAATTAATATATTAAGTTAATTTAAGTTCAAGTTAATTACTTTATGGAAATGTAATAAAGTGTAATTCCATTATAAATATGTATTGACTCCACTATAGGATAAATATTGAACTTATCTTAATCCATCAAAAATACAGATGTAACCCTTTTGTCATTAATTATTTCCAGCATTTAAAATTTATTAAATTCATTAATTAATTGAGTTTGATGACATCATAATTAATTAATATATTTATGCGAGTGATCCGATTCAGATCTTAATTATTACATACGGAATAAATTTCAATCGGCTGGGTTTCTTATGCAATAAACTTTTATGAACGCCTCACACGAAATTAATCAACTCGTGTTACCGAGACGCGATTCTATGCGACTGACAATCGAGTACTTCTAGTAAGTCAATCAATACTGCCCAAAACATCACTATCTAGGGTTAATAAAAACCCATAAGCGAAGATGAATCAAAACAGCGTCTAATCAGTCGCATATACTAATGTCATCGACAAACAGATTAAGAAATAACTAATTTTCGAGACCTCATTTTAAGAAACAGCACGTGGAACTTATCTCATTGTGAAACATATCAATATGTATACGCAAAGCATGTGTATCAGCTTATACATACCGATATCATTCTGCAGGTTAAGGTCAGCTCTCACATCAAATTATACCGCAGCCTTTACCGACCAAACTGTCCAAGTCTGTCTAAGCTGTGAGCTTTATACTACAAAGGATCTGATTGTGTTACCTTCTGTGATCATCGATCCACCACACAGTCTACAATTGTAGTAAATAGACTTGTTTACAATTCAATATATAAAGATAATAAATAACAAACCAATGATGAAAATATTTATTCTCATAAAATGAAACTGAAAACAAATCTGATACATCGTATAAGCATAAAGCATGACAACTTGGTGCATTCTAAATTGGTCCCTAAGATACCTACCGAGTTGTGGACTGGATGAAAGTCGAGTCTAAGACATATTAAGGTGTGGGAAACTCCACCACACGTACTAAATAAAGAAGCCGATAAGTTCGCGCCTCTACATGTCATGGAATATTTATTTTGATCAGGGTATGAAATCATATGGATTTGATTAGTTCCCTTATGAAAGTTTTGTGTATAAGAAGTGTTTGGTAATGACGAATGAGTTCTTGGTGCTATACGTAGATAACATCTTATTGATCAGAAGTGTCAAGAAGGTGTTTGTTAGAGTTTGTATACCTCATAGCACGCTTAATGCTTAGACATTGTAACAAACTTATTTTTGTTTCCATTTAATGAGAATAAATATTTATATCATTGGTTTGTGATTTATTTTCATTAAACAAGACCGTTTTCTACAATTTTAGACTGTGTGTTGGATCCATGATCACGGACGGTAACACAGTTGACTTCTTTTTAGAATAAAGTTCATAGCCTAGACAGACTTAGACACTCGAGTCGCAAAAGGTTGCGGTATCACTAAATGTGAGAGCTGACCTTCGCCGGCATAATGATATTGGTATGTATATATATTTTGTGGTTTCACAGTGAGATAAGTTCTTCGTGCTATTGCTAAGAATGAGATCTCGGAAATTATTTATATCTTAATCTGTGACGATGACATTAATATGCGTGGCTAATTATGCACTGCTTTAATTTATTTGCACTTTCGAGTTTTTCGCAACCATATATAATAATGTTTTCAGGTTTTCGGTCAATTGACCCCTTCTGCAGCTCCTTCTGCAGCTCAGTCTTCCGCTCAACCAGCTACTCAAGCATCAAAACCAACAAATGATAAAGGAAAGAAACCAATGGAGCAACCCATGGAGAAGCCAAGGGATGAGGGAGAAGAGGTAGAAGAGCTTTTCATTCTTGGAGTAAATCCAGATCAAACCTTTGATCCAGCCTTTAAGGATTCAATAGTATAAGAATTTGAAAAATTAGAAGCAACGAGAAGCGGAACACCTTAAACGGGAAAAAGCTTTTGATCCACCTATATCTCCTCCCACAGCTCATGTCAACAAGAAGAAGAAGAAAGCCTCTTATTTCACTGATCTATTCACACTCAAGAAGAAGACGATTGATGACCCTTGGGTTGCTGTTAAGGATCAAACATAGTGTGAATTTCTTAAGACTTGATTCATTTTGAATCATTACTATCTCAAGGAGCCTGAATTCACTCAAGGCTCTTCTAACCAGAATTTCTTTCTATACCTTGTTGCATACAAGAACCAAGATTTCGGTAATCGCATTAAGGAAGCATCAGTTGCAACAAACATTCAACTCAAAGCACCGAAGAAAGATCCCATGAAAGTGCCACTCATAAGAAGAAGCACAGTGCTAGACAAAACCAAGATCCTTTCTTACATCAACGTCATAGCAGATGGTTGTGGATATCCTATTGACAGTAGCAACCATGATTACACTTGTGTGGGAGACGGAGTGTATGAAAGCTATGGGATGCTATCTGATGAAAAGAGTAAGGAACTCAAGGAAGCAAAAAAGAATCCAGCGGGTAAAGAAACCCAATCTTGAGGGTCACCTAATGACAATGACTCTTTGTCTAGAACACATTTTATTACTTTCTTATTGTTTCAACTTATTTTAAACTGTCAGTACGTGGCATTATTTAGACCAGACCCACTATCCGATAAAGGGACTCAGTTTCTGACACAAGGAATATTTCCAGCCGATATACTTCCAATTTATTGTATTAAATTGCTCACAAGAGTACGAGTTCGTTGTATATTAATAAGTTAACCCTAAGTCGTATTTTCAAGGAAGGCTAAGCAGGGCTTATATCTATATCGCAGAACAGAAAGCAATTAAAAAGAGGGGGTTTTGGATTTTTAATCTAATTAATCTATCTAGGCGAAAACTAATAAAGTAATTGAATCGTAAATCTAAGAACAATGAATTAAGGAAACTGAATTGAAACATGTTTTGAATTGATTAATTAGCATGATTGGAAGATTTATGTTACTGAATTCGAAATTAATCAATAACAGAGCAGAAAGAAAATAAATCATAAAGCAATAAAGAAAGCAGTAAAAGAACTCACGGATTGAAAGGAAAAATAATGCAGAAAAGTACTCCGGGTTTGAATCACGAACGAATCCACAACTAAATTGAAGAACGAGCAAGAAATAAAAATCTAGACTAAAAGTGTTTTATCTCGTGGTCTAAACCCCAGACTAGAAGTACAAAATCGCGAAGTAGAAGTAGTCTCTCGTTTGCATCGCGGTGGAGGTTTAAATAGATAAGGAAAAATCCGTCAGCCTAGCGAGCGCTGGGGGTAGCGCTCGCTATCCTGACTCTCTGGTCATCTTTCCAGCGTCAAGGGGTAGCGACCGCTGGGGGGGTAGCGATCGCTACCCCTATGCTCTGTTGCCTTAGAGTTCACAGGGGCTAGCGACCACTAGGGGGTAGCGGTCGCTAGGCCCCTGTTCTGTAATCCTGCAGCGCTTCAACCTAGCGAGCACTAGGGTCTAGCACCCGCTAGGCCCATCTTCAGCCAAGGTGCACATTTTTCCTTTTTCTTCATATTTTGGTCTCGTTTCTCTTGTTAAGGCTCGTTAACCATTTTGTCGATTTTCACCTACAATGTAGCATATAGAAAACCAAAACATTATCTTGAACAACAAACATAAGCATTATGAGACCATAAACACAATGGAAACGAGACCAAAAACGTATAAAACACTTATCGTTATTGTCAATCTTGCATCCCTTGATCTTAGCCAGCTGATTGATGTAGTTCAGTATATATATCTTGTCGAGAATGTTGCTTCCTGGAATCATAGGGCATACCATGTACTCCTTTTTAGGTGCCTTTATTTGGATTTTAGCACTCGTGGCAACCAGTCTGATTCTCTATATAAGTTTTTTGTCTCTAAAATTCTCCATGTACCTGTTGAAGTCTTCGTGACACTGAGTATATAGGTTCTTTGAGAAACTACCTATTCATTATAAACCATTGCTTGACTAGCTCCCAGTCCTTCTGGTCACTTTCTGGTACCCAGACATCCTTTGGTGTTTGCTTCTGCAAAGACAGGTTCCATGCAGTAAAGGGTTTCTTCTTCTTCTTCTTTGATTTTGTTGTAGATTGAGATGACTGTTGCTGAGAACGTTCTGATGAAGGCGGTGAGGAGAAGGTTGTCTGGTAAGATTTTTCTTTTGCTTCTTGTGCAGCTATCTTCTTCTCACGCTCTACCCGTTCTTTGTAGAATTGTGCTCGGAAGATAGGGTCACAAGCTTGTACTTTGTTGACTCCAAACAGCAGCATCTCTGCTATCTGGTCTCCTTCATCAATAGGCTTCTTGTCTTTATCACGAGCAGCACCAGCTTGTTGTTGACGTTGTTGACTTTGTTCTGGTTCAACAGTGGGATCTGCCCTTGGTGGGGTTGTGGGCCTCTCCCTCGGCTGTTGAATCGATCCAGATTGAGCTTCAGCAGCTTCTGTCTCTTGGTCTGGTCGTTCTGGTTCTGTTACATCCTTTCTAGAATCCTTGCCATCTCTTTTTCCTCCCTTGTCAGCCTTAGATATTTCTCCCTTTTCGACATCATCAAAACTAACCTTGATGAGTGTACAAAGGGAATCTATTTTTGCCTTCATGGCCTCCATCTTTTCTACCTTGAAGCCTAGCAGCATGTTCATTGTCTGATCCGTGGCATAGAGCTTTCTCTCTAGTCTGCTGTTCATGGTAGAGACAGTAGCATCGTAGGTTTACTGGTGTTCTTCAACTTTACTGAGTCTGGTGTTTTCATTCTCATATTCTGTAGGATTGGGGTAGAGCAGATCGTCTAAAACACTGACTTGGTCAGCCTTCATGATTTCCACGAACTTCTCCTTTTCAAAGAAAACAAGTTTGGCGTGGACATCAAGGGCAGTGGCCTCCTTCACTTCAGCAGAAATGGCCGCAGCTTGGCTCTTCACAGCAGTATCAATTGCTTCGTTCTGCTTTGCCATCAGGTCTGTTACTAGAGTTTGAACAGTCTGTGTCTTCTTTTCAACTGCTTCTAGTCGCAGATCAATCTTCTCCCTAGCTGTTTCTGCAACTGCTCTATCGTCATCCAACTTCTTGTTGAGTTCTTTGTCCTGGTGGCGCAGTTTGCGACGTAGATCCAGATCCATGTCATTGACATAGTCTTTTTGGTGTTGATTGAAGTCAGCAAGGATCTGTGTGGCTTTTTCTTGCGGAGCATTGCAGGTATCCTTCATGTGATCTTCAATGCAAAGTGTGATCAGGTTGTCGATCTGGAGTTGTTGAAAGATTTGGTCTCTCGTTCCAGAATCCCTTCAAGAGTTGAGAATATAACAGTCTTCTTCAATTTCTGAGCTACTTCAGGTGTGTACAGCTCATTGGTAGGTTCTCCATCAATATGTTGACCAGCTGGTTCCTCATCTACTGGATCTAGATGGATAACCGGTGTCCTCTTTTTCCTTTTCTTTTGTTGTTCTGCTGTTTGGGTGGGTTGTTGTGGTGTTGCTTCTTGCATCGGTGGAGGTTGATCTAGCTGGCTAGTGGACTGCTCCATCTGGTCCCCTTCTGGACCTCCCATGGCCACATCTTGGTCAGCCTCTTCATCTGATCCTGTCACACTTGAGTAAAATTCCATTTTATCAGCATAAAATGGCTTGAGGTCTATCTTCAGCAATTTGGCCTCATCTTTCATCACTGGTAGAATGAGTTGATGGTATTCTGCCCGCACTTCACCAACAGTGTTTGCTTGCAGTAAGCTCAACAAGGTGGCTTCCTCCTTCTTCAGCTCTTCCATCGATCTAGTCTGGAGCAGAGCGTCAAAGATGTAGTACTCGTCCTTGACCAGCAAGTAGAACTTGACTCTCTTGGCTGCTCCAAGACTCTTTGGCAACATGTGGATACCTAGAAAATCTTGAAGCACAGAGTGATCTGCTTCGTTTTCCAGTAGGTTAATCACACCTTCTACTTGCTTTTTCTTTTCTTCTGCTTCATCAGCTGACTCAGCTTCTTCTTCTTCTTCCTCACTGATCCTCTGCATTCTATCAGGTGAGGGTGTTGTTGTTCTGGCAGGAGAGAAATCCTTCTCCTGATTGGGGTTGTAACTGGATTCTGGTTCAACAAATGTCGGCTCCTCAGTTTGTGGATGAATAAGGCTTTCTGGTTGTTGAGCCTCCTCAGCTTTTTGTGGATTGACTCGATCTGGTTAAGTCATTTCTGGTTCTGGTTGAGGAATGTCATCTGTGTCTTGTGGAATTTCTTCAGTGGGTGGTGGAGAGTCATGAACTTTCCTATAATCTGCGTCTCTTCTGCTTAGGCTGGTGAGAGGTGGAGGTGCTGTGTCGATGGAACTTGCCCTCTTGGCAGGTGGTTTCCGTGTTGCTTTTTCCTTCTGCACCTTCTCCTTTGGTGCCTTTTCTGTCACGCCCCGTTCTCCGCCCTTGTGGCGAAGTCCGGACACGCGACTATAAAACCATTTATTCAAATAAAGGATAAAAGGAAAACTGTGGACTTAACCGAACGAAATGATATTTTATAACTGAGTCTTAGTTCATAACAAGAGTTTAACTCTGAATTGACACATTCGTCAAACAAAACAAATGGAACCTCTTGCAGCGGAATATGTAGGATCGCATAATAAAATCCTACGTGTATGAAGACACGTAGAACCCCCAAGAGTTTATGCTAATCGAGTTCGACAAAGCCATCGCTGAGCACTCCTCCTTGACATCACAGCCCAACCTGCACATTTATAAATACATGCAGGGCTGAGTACAAATTGTACTCAGTAGACACATGCCAAAATCGCACACATACATATATAATTGTCAATGCCGTAAGAGTGACACGTAGGGATTTTCTTTAAAAGCACCTACGTTCACTAAATCCTTTTGTGAAACCTGTATTTTGACTGATCAGTCTTTTCTTTAGTATTCAAGCCATATATGCCCTTTCACTTATGGTACCGAGAAGGTGGCCACCTTCTACGGACACCGGATCGGCCAACCCGCTAAGATGACTCACGATCCTTAACCGGCCAACCCGCTAAGATGACTCACGGTTAACTACTTGTGTACACTAGTTCGAGTGGGGATGCTTACCCACTGGAACCCGAATTCGATTTCATTTATTTAGATCCTTTAACTTCTTCCAGATAGGCATTGATACAAAACATAAATCATTTTCGGCAAGACAATACTTTGAAACATTCTCAATTTGAAATCATTTCAAAATCAACATAAATAGCATATGGCACACATAATTTTATAGAGTTAGAAAAGCCTACTTGGATAACTTTGGATTACACTTGCTTTGGTCTCGAAACGCGAAACCGGTCTCTCGTACGAACCTTTAGAAAAACTCGTATAAATTAAAATGCCCTTCGTGCATTTGGAACCTTTAATCGTAAGAATATATATATTCTTGGTTCTCGTTTCGACTCGTTAATCGAGGTATTGATACTTAAGATCAATATTACTTATAGGGTGTTGATTCCTCGATTCAATTACTCCGGTAATTGTCTTTAATGCAATAAGTGTATTAACACTTAATGAAATAATTAACCCTCAATAATTAATCATTCGAATAATTTGTAATTTCTAGTTATTTAACTCTTTAGATAACCTTAAAATATTAATCTCTTAAATAATATCCTTAATTAATAAGAGATATCAATTCTCTTAATTTAGATCCTAATTAATAATTTGGATCTTCTTGATTTCATACTTAGGCTTTAATACTCTAAATTAATAGCTCTAAATATTAATACTTAATGTACGTAGATACATCGCTATCCATTTTCCCATTATTGGTTTCACTAATTAATTTAATTAGTTTAAGTATTAACTAACTTAAGATTGTAAACTGAGCTCAATCTCATTAATTTTCGGCCCAAATAATCGACCCATGAATTAATACTCGGCCCATAAGATTTAATCAATTCAGCCCAATAGATTTATAAATTCTCGGCCCAACGGATTAATTATTTCGGCCCAAGATTAGACCCATGTCTTAATTTACTTAAGCCCAGACACAAAATAATTCACAGCCCAATCTTATAATTTCCTAGGCCCAGAAACAAATAAATTTTCTAGCCCAATCTTTGTTTATTTTCGGCCCATAACTTGGCCCATGACCCGGCCCAAGTTCTAGATTATTCTAATTTCCTTAGCCCTAATCTACTACAACACAATCTCACACCTTCCTCCCTTCCGCCTCACTCGATCTGCCCTCTCTCTCTCTCAATCGACCTGCTCTCTCCTTCACTCAATCGATCTGCTCTCGCCCTTTCTCAATCGATCTGCTCTCTCTCCCTCTCTCAATCGATCTGCTCTCTCCTTTCTCTACTCACTCTCTGCTCTACTCACTCTCTGCTCTACTCACTTTCTGCTTTCACTCTCCCTTCTCTTTCCTCTCTCGCTGTCCCGACTCTCTCTCGCTCCCTGTCTCTCTCTCTCGCTGTCCCCGTCTCTCTCTCGATGTCCCCGTTTTCTTTCTGTTTCCTCGAGCTCTCTCTCTCTCTACCTCTGTTCTCTCTCTCATTCTCCCTCTCTCTTTCTCGCTCTCGCTCTCTGCCTCAGAAAGGCGAAGAGCTTCGATGGTGTTGCTGTCAATCGGCTCGCCTCTACCAAAGGTAAATCTTCTTCTTTCTCTCTCAATTTCCCTCCCCCAAACCCATCTCTAATTTCATATTCTGATTTGAATAGATCTTAAATGTTGGGCTTATTTCCCAAAATTTTGAATTCGTATTTTGTACTAATTTCTTTCTATGTTCTAAATTTTCTTTCTGATTATTTTGATTAAGGGACTGGTTTGAGGAGAGATTGGGATGGCTCGATGGTGGGGAGTTTCTGATTTGAGATTTGGTGGTGAGAATGTTCAGCTCAGTTCCTTTCCTTACTCTATTTATTTTCTGAATTTCCACATAATTATTTCTTAATTTCTATTGCTAATCTCCTTCTCTCTTTGCTCTTATTTTCTGCGAGAAGGCAGAGTCTCTATCGCTCAACTTATCTCTCGGAGGAAGCTAATTGGAAATTTCAAGGTAAATCTATCTTTCTTTATTCTCTGCTTTCACTTATTCTTCGATTCTGCCTAAATCTAGCTTAGGTTTTCATTCTGTGAGATTCTTAATATTTGTTTAGTGAAATTCTATGCATGCTTTAAATTTCTTTCCTGTTCCAGATTTAGATTTGAATTTTCTGGACTGATTACTTTCTATGTTGATTTTCAAAGAGGGTTGCTGGTTCTAAGCATTAAGAGGTTTCAGTCCTATGTTTTGGAGCAAACCTCACTGACCTCAGCAGCTAAGTTCTTACTCTTTCCTTTTCTTTTTCCTTTCTTATGGTTCACAAATTTGGATATAGTTAAATCTAGGATTTCTGTGTTCTGCAGTGTCTTGCTTAATTTCTATTGCTATTGTTCATCTGTATTATGCTTCATGTTTTCTGTCAGTGTAAATTCTGAATTTTAAAAGATGTTGGAAGTCAGTATCTGTAAAGCTCTGCTAGAATTTTACACATGTGATTGGAGTTATTTCTAAATTAGAGGTTGGCTTTACTGGATTCTAAGCATGCTTATTCTGCTTTCTATGTTTTAAAGATTCTGGCTTATGGTTTGTTGTTCAAAACTATGGACATGCATTCTAATTCATACGCTGGTCATTAACTGATATCTTAAACACATATATAAACTGCACTTTTAGTATAACTACATGTTTGATACTCTGTTTTGGTTCTAGAAGTATTAAGCTTCAATTTTGGTTTTAGAAGTTTAAGTATTATGATTCATTAGCTAATACATAAAAGAAGGTTGAGATTACCTAAAGCTTTATCTCCTTCTTCTTGAATGAACTGTGGACTTCTTGAATATTGGTACTGCTACTTCTCTTTATGAAACTGATATGTGAAAGTGTTGGGGTAATAAACGGTTTTAAGGCAGTCCCTCTACTCCTTTATATAGAGGTTTATGCAGTGTGGTTTTCTTTCTTATCTTAATGCATAAGACTTAAGTTTAGATAGCTATATTAATAGCTCTGGTTGCTATTGTTTGTAGGGCATAGAAGGAAAGCATGGCTGGAAGACTTCTCTCCTTTACTCAACCGAGCACACTGCCCAAGGTTTCTGCTTTATCTCTGCAGCAGTATGGCTGTTCAGTTTCTACTGCAGCAGCTGTGCTGCTTTGTTCCTTCTTCCCAATGTTTTCCCTCCTATTTTTATGTTATCATCATCACACTTCTGACACCTATAGCTATCTTTCTTTCTTTCCTTATTTGCTAACATGCTGCTGCCAGCTAGCTTTAGACTTAATTATTTCATTTTAATGCCTTGTATTATAAAGTCTCATGCGTGTGGTTTCTTTTCTGCACTGCAGCAGCAGGGCTGCTTGTATTTCCTTCCTTCTTACTCTAAGTCTCTTATAGGCCAATTGTTGATTCTTAGCAGCTTTATCACTTCTTGAGATACTTCTATGTATTGTCTTTTTGTAAAGGCTGCAACTTCCACTCTACTTTTGACATTGTAACATAATTGTATTAATTGTTTATTGGTTCTATTTGTAAGATACAATTCCAAGTTGTAAAGGTGTTGTAGGGACATTACCCCTTTGTTCTTGCTTTTCATTTCAGTCATGTATGTAAGCCTTGTAGGCTTCTATTTCATTTATATACTTGTCATTGAATACATCTTAATACATATGTACATATCTACACGTGTAATATATATACATGTATTCATTATATAATATATTTTAGCTTATACTTTTATTACAATTATTTAATATTTCAAGAGAGAGATATATACAATCTTATCTAAATAATTTAGAAGATTGTGCTTTAACACTATTTGATAAATAACATCTTATCTTAATTCTCCTTGGCTCTTATTCTCTTATGTTCATTGTAGAAATCTTAAAGCTTTAATAAAATTTTATCATAAGCCTTTTTCGAATTATCTAAATGATAGGCTCTCCTAATATTAAATACTTAAGACTTTGCTATCGTCTTAACTCTTATTTATGATGAGATTTATATTGAAGTCAAAACATAACACTTATACTTATACTTTAATTATTTCTAAGTATATACCTATAATAACATTTCTTAATACAAAATCAAGAAATTTTTATTTACTTATTACTTAAACTAAAATTCCCCTTCAATTATATTAAACTCTCATTAATATACTACAACGTTCAATATATATATTTAATAATCGCGTCCGAATATCGTTTATTTCGGAATTTAAAAAGACGGGGTATTACATTTTCCTTCTGTTTCTCCACTGCTCTGGTTGGTGGTATCCAGATTGGATTTGAACCACCCATCTCCAATAGTGCAGCATGGTGCACTTCATCTATAACCTTGTTGAACAAGCCTGGAGTGAGTCCCAAGGACATCTCTATCTGGTGATGGTCTTTGAGGATGGTAAAGCGAGTGTTGAATTTTGTAGCATCCTCCTAGACTTGTTGTTTAAAGAACTTTTCTACCATGAAACTAATCTTGGTAGAATGACTCAAGTTCCTCCTGACCTACACATAGACACCGTTCCCTCGGGCGTCCTTAGTGTATTTCACAAGCTTGGCCTCCTTTGTCAATAGATCGAACATGATTCTGCTCCAGTTAACTTTGAGGTTCAGAACAACAGCTGTGAGAATCCTGAACTTCTCTGGGGTAACTTGATCATAGGATCCACTGTGGTTGAGAAATATCCTTTGAACAAATTCAAATATCAGCTTGTAGCTAGGTTGAAGTAGGGATCTCTGGAACATCCTTCCCGTGTATGACATGGGAATCACCATAATTTTCTCCACTGCTTCCTGAAGTTGATCATAGGTGATATCATCAAGTGTCATACCTTCATCCTTTAGGCGGTATGCTTGATTAATCATGGCGAGGACGTTGTAGGTAGTCTTGCTCGTCCTATCTCCAATGGGCATCAGCACAATGGCCTCGTTACCTTCCTTCTCATCTTTCCATGTCAAGTTGAACGTGGCTGCCTATTTTGCCAAGTACATGTTGGGGTGGAAGGTAACAATATTATGGAATCCTACAATAACAAAGATATTCCAGTGGATAACATATAATCATCAGTTATGTGAGCATCATATAAGACATATTTAAAAAGAATATGAATGGTGCAAGGATGAATATCTATAGCACAGTATACATAACAAACAGATATCAATAAATAAAACACTATATAACAGGATATATCTCCATATACATAACTCATAATAAATCTCCAATAGATACAGTTAATAAGACGAAAAGCTTTATAAACCTTTGCAGCGTTTAACCATGGCGAAAATTTCCTCCAGTTTGCGAAAACCCTAGGTTTCAAAAATAGCAAATGGTTTAGGGGAAAGAAATTTCTGAACCTCAGCAACATGTTGCAGAAACAGAGAAGTTTGAAGTGCCATGATCAAATGGACTTTTTGAGAAAAACTTGTGAGAGAAAAAGAGTTCTGGAAATGCTTAAGTGCTTAAGAAAGAGTAGTGCTCAGTGCGATGAAAGTGTAAGGTAAACAGTTTAATGCACGTACGACACATATATATAAGAAAATAATCAACGGCTCAGATTAAAGCGATAAGAATTTTAAGGTTGGATGAGAATCTCCCTTTTTAGGTTTTTCCACTTCAGCTTTCCATTTTGTCGCCTTGTGTAGCGTTTGATACACGCGCTAGATCCTAGGGTTGTAGGATGGAGTGTGTATATCTTTCTATCCACTGCAACTTTCCTTATTCCTTTTCTTGCAGAGATTTCCTTGATCACAGTTTCCAAAGGTGTACTAATCATCATAATTATGGAAGATTTAGCAAATCTATGTCAGGAAAAAACTTTATAGACCATAGTTAGGGGGGTAATTAGTGTCAGAGACTCTTCTAATTTCCAAGTTCCCCCTTGACTAAGTAATAGTTTATTGCAAAATTAATTTCCACGTGGCATGGCTATATCTCGTCACATTGTGACACGTATTATCAACAACAGTCTGGTGTTGTTTGACATATGCTTCCATCTGGTAATGTCTTCTGCTATCACTTTGTATTATCTGGTTTTTATTCTGCTTCCTGTCAATCTGGTGGACAATCTGGTTTTGCACTTATCATCATACTCTCATCAGTGATACCGTAATCTGATTATCATAGCTAGTGCTTCTGATTTTTATCATTCTGTTACATGATCTGGTTTTGTCGATCTGGTATTTACTTGATTCTTTCATCTAAGTTTAGTAATCTTAACTTTCCACACAACATCTTGAATCTTTCTTCTAGTAAGGCTTTCGTCAAAATATCAGCACGTTGTACATCAGTGTGTATCTTCTCTATCTGGATATGTTTCCTCTCCACATGATCTCGAATAAAATGATGTCTCACATCAACATGCTTGCATCTTATATGAAGCATTGGATTCTGTATTATAGCAATGGCACTTGAGCTGTCACAGAATATATGTATCTCCTCAACATCGATCTCGTAGTCCTTCAATTGCTGCTTCAACTAGAGTATTTGTGCACAACAGCTTCCAGCCGCCATGTACTCTGCTTCAGTTGTTGATGTAGCAATAGATGTTTGTTTCTTTGAAAACCAAGAGATTAACTTGTTTCCAAGAAACTGACACGTTCAAGAAGTAGACTTTCTGTCCAGTTTGCATCCAGCATAATCTGAATCAGAATAGCCTGTTAACTCAAAATTGTCCTCACATGGATATCATAAACCAATGTGTGTTGTTCCTTTAAGATATCCGAGTATCTTCTTGGCAGCTTCCATATGAGACTCATTGGGGTTGGCCTGGTATCTAGCACAGACTTCAACTGCAAAAGTAATATCCGGTCGACTTGTAGTTAAATATAGCAATAATACCCCTATATTGAGTTATGTTTGTTGGTTTCCCTTCTGGGTCTGGATCTATCTTCCCGTTGGTCTACATTGGAATCATGACAGGTTTGCTATCTTTGACTCCAAATTTTGTGATCAGATCGTTGATATACTTTGTTTGATTGACAAAGATACCATCTGGTAACTGCTTCACCTGCAAACCAAGAAAGAAATTCATCTCGCCCATCATGGACATTTGATATTTATTCTTCATTAGTTCAGCAAATTTATCACATAGATAAGCAGATTGTGATCCAAATATGATATCATCAACGTATATCTGGACTAAAAGGATATGTTCTTTGACTTTGATTATGAACAATGTCTTGTTAACAGAACCTCTTCTGAATCCTGACTGCAGTAAGAACGTTGATAGCGTTTCATACCACGCTCTGGGTGTTTGTTTCAAACCATATACAGCTTTAGCTAATCTTTACACCTTCTGGTCTGGGTTTTCTTCTTCAAAACTCGGTGGTTGTTCAACATACACTTCTTCTTCAAGTATACCATTTAGAAATGCACTCTTGATATCCATCTGGTACACCTTGAATCTCTTGTATGCTGCATATGCTAGAAATAGTCTGATTGCTTCCAATATGGCAACTAGTGCGAATGTCTCATCAAAATCAATGCCTTCTTGTTGATTGTATCCTTTTACAACTAGTCTGGCTTTGTTTTTGACGACTTCACCATTTTCATCTCGTTTGTTCTTGAACACCCATTTGACACCTATTACTCCCTGGTGTCTTGGTCTGTCTGCAAGGTACCAAACTTGATTTCTTTTAAACTCGTTGAGTTCTTCTTGCATAGCGATAATCCATTCTGCATCTTGTAGTGCTTCATAAGCATCAGATGGTTCAATACGAGATAGATAAAAACTTAGTAGAGCGCTTTCTCCATGCATTCTTCTAGTCTTCACGCGATTTGATGGGTTCCCAAGAATCTGTTCTGGAGGATGATGTTCTTGTATCCATCTCTTTTTGCTAGACATCTCTTCTTCTGATATCTCAAGCTCAGGTTCTTCTGTTGGGTCTTCAAATTCAGGGTGTGCTGTTGAAGATGCTTGAAAAGGATTGTCAACTTCTGTTTCTTCAACTTCAATCTCTTTATTATTGTTACAGCTATTGATATCTCTAGATTCTTCAAGTTGATCTTGGATTATTTATTATTACCTTCTTCCACAGGTTCACTACCTTCTCGTGGAATCAATCTGGTTTGATCCAGATTGATATGTTATGTTCCCCCTTGTTGTGAGCTAGTCTCAGCACTAGGTTGAACATCAATCTCATTCTCTTCTGTTGTATTCTAGATTAGAATATCTTCTAGTAGTATTCCTTCTGTTTTCTTGTTGTTACTTTGGTTGTGAACATGCTCATTACCTGCTTCTCTGTATTAAATAATAGTTTCATCAAATACAATATGAGGTGTTACCTCCACAATATGAGTCCTCTTGTTGAAAACCCTATAAGTTTTACTAACATCATAATATCCCAAAAATATTTCAGGGTCAGCTTTACTATCAAAGGTATTCAATTGAGATTTCCCATTATTATGGATGTAACACATACAACCAAAGGTACGAAAATATTGTATCCTGGGCTTTCTGTTATTCCAGACTTCATATGGTATTTTTCCGTGTCTAAGAGTTATCACCGATCTGTTCTGTGTATAACAGGCTGTGTAGATGGCTTCAGCCCAAAACTTCTTAGGTAATCTGGTTGTATTGAGCATGGTGCGAGATGTTTCCTTCAATGATCTGTTTCTTCTCTCAACTACTCCATTATGTTGAGGTGTTCTTGCTGCAGATGTCTGATGTGTGATACCCATCTTATTGCAGTAATACTCAATCTTCTAGTTTAGGAATTCTATTCCACGATCTGTTCTGATTGTTGCAACAGAGGTTTCCATTTGCTTGGTGATCTTGTTGAGAAAATTTGGCAACTTCTCCAATGTCTCTTTCTTTTTGAATAAAAAGATAACCCATGTGAATCTTGAATAATCATAAATAATAACCAGAGTGTACTTCCTTCCATTCATACTTAATGGCTTAACTGGACCAAATAAGTCTAGGTGAAGTAACTCCAAGATTCTGGTAGATGACTGAACTACTTTGCTGGAAAATGACGATCTGGTTTGTTTCCCAGCTTGACATGCTTCACAAATATGATCTTTGTCATAAATTTGATATGGAAGTCCTTCAACTAGTTTCTCTCTTGCAATCTTATCGATTGACTTGAAAATGAGATGACTTAGTCTTTTGGGCCATAACCAACTTGTTTCTGATGTTGTCTTGGTAATCAGACATGTTTCGATCTAGTTATTTCATTGCACAATATTTAGTTTGTCCTGCAATTTTCCGGTAAGAAGAGTTTCATCTCCTTCCTTGTTTTTCACAAAACAGTTATTAGCATCAAAAATAATCTGGTTTCCATTAGCACAGAACTGGCTAACCGAAAACAGATTATGACTAAGACCCTCAACATACGATACATTGGTGATGGTGGTCTTGCCAATTGTGATGTTACCATAGCCTCTGGTGTAGCCTTTTGAGTTACAACCAAAGGTTACATGTGGTCCTTCTCTTTCCACATAACTTGAGCGTTCTTATCACGTGTCATATGCTTCGAACATCCACTATCAATAATCCAGATTGTTCCCTTTATTACTCTACTTCTTCTTGCAGTTCTTCGATCTTGCAATTATGAAGATTTAGCAACCCTTTCAACGAGTGGGTGCTTGGTTAGTAGAAAAAGTTTCTTTTGGAACCCAGATTAACTTAGTGTTTGGAACACATATGTAGCATGTTATCTTTCTTCCAACATCATCTATTCTCGATATAGCTTTGTAGACAGATGGATGATTTTTTTCAATGTTATCCCAGTTGATCTTCTTCTTATTGGTCGATGATGTTTTGGTAGTAGTCTTCTGCTTTTGATTTTTATCAGTTTTGACATAGTGAGCAGGTTGACCCTTCTTCTGATAGTATTTATTATCTCCTGCTTTCTTCATCATCATCTTCTGGGGTTGATTTTTCTTGTTCTTGAGTTCTTTGACTTGTTCTGGTATGTCTTTTCTTTCTACAACAAACTGAGTTTCACTAGATTTTCCATTGTATCCTAGACCAGTTCTTCCTCTTTGTTGCATATCGATGATCATTTCAGCCCGTTTTTTACTCTTGTTGATCTTCCTCATGTTTTCCATGGTCTTCTTCATTTTTTTTTCAACTACATCCTTTCTGTTGATCACATCTTTCACCTTGGAATTGAGTGAATATATTTCTGCATCTTTTGTCTTGATCTGTTCTCCAAGACCATTTATTTGAGTAGAGAACTTGGTGTTTGCTTCCCTCAAGAACTTCACTATTTCATTTAACTTGTCATTCTGTTTTATGACTTCAGAGAATAACTTTTTTATACTTGTGTAGCTCTTGAACATCTCATTGATTTCATCCCATGAGACTTCTGGTTCATCTTCATTTCCTGAATCATAGACAGGTTTATTTGAAGACATAGAGACATGAGAATTTACCTTGATCTCGTCGAGACCGTTGTCCAAACCCATGTAGCATTCATCTCAGTCTTCATCTGTTTCTTCTACATAGAATGCTTCATCATTATCTGATGAACTATCAGACAGATGACTTGAACTGCTTGAGTCTTCTTCAGCTATCATGGCCTTGCGTTGAGCTTTGAATTTTCTATCTCTTTTAACTCTTAGCTCTTCTCTTTGACTTTTTGACAAATCAGGACAATATGTCTTGAAATGACCTGTTCTGCCACAGCCATAACAAGTGTAATCAGTAGAGTTGAAATTTATACCATTACTTTTTGTGTCAGCTTTGTCATCAGATTGTTCTGATTCTTTATTCTTCTAATATCTACTCTTGTTATCTTTATAGAACTTTCGATACTTTCTCAATCTGATTTCCATCTTGTCCATCCTTTTAGCAATTATGGAAAATTCTTTAAGTAGCTTGTCGTAACTTCCTTCTTCTGGTTTTCCAGTTAATGCTGGTTCATCTGCTTTGCACTTCGCTTTGAAGGCGGTCTCTTTCTCTTTCTTTGAGCTGATTTCATTATTCTTGCTTAAAGAGTAATCTGATCCATGAATCCTTCTGATGTCACATTCGTGAACAGCCAGATGATCAAATAGTGCTTCAACAGACCAATCGTTGAAATCAGCACGTAGTGGTTGCATTGCAGAGTATATCTCCCAGCTTGGTGGTAGTGTTCTGAGAATTTTGAGATTCTTCTCTCTTTATGTGTACTTGTTCTTGTTGAAGGCAGAAACATCAAGTAACACTTCGATGAATCTGTTCTTCATCTGCTCAATGGTTTCACCAGGCTTTATTTTGAATTCATCAAATTTGTTGCACGCCAAGGACAGCGTGTTCTCGATCATAGCTTCTAAGCCTAAGTTGAGTTCTCGCAGTGCTTCTCATATTTTGTTGGCTGTATCCAGATCTTGGATCTTGGCCAGATGGACTCCTTTAACAGTGCTGGAGATAATTCCTTTGGAAAAGTCATCTAAATTTGCTTCACGCCGTTCTTCATATGTATACGTTCTGGGATCCTTGAGCAAGATCTTCTTGACTGCACCAGTTTCTGTAATGCGAGTCTTCTCTTCTTGAATCACTAATGGTCCTTCCTCTATCACTTTCCACATCAGACAGTGATGAGCCTTTAGACAAATCTTGATTCTAAAACTCCACTCTCTATATCCTTAGATGGAGAATTCTTCACATGCCCTAATAATAGAAGATTCCATAGTGGCAGATATGATGCAAGTGAATGAAAAAGGTTTTCCTAGATCTCACTACAAAAAAAAACAGCTTCTGGCGACGGAAAAATCCGTCGTTAGGAGAAGAAATCCGTCGTCCCGGGGGCTTAGCGACGGACTGGCGATGGATATTTTCCGTCTGTATTTCGTTCGTCGTTAGCCCGCCGGACGACGGAAAATACAGTCTGTCGTTAGCTAACGACGGACTAACGACGGAATTTATCCGTCGTTAGCCACGACGGACTAAAATCCGTTGTCAGAGACTGCCGGAGACCGTTGACGGCGCCGGAAAGCTAACGACGGATTAAATCCGTCGTTAGTGGCGACGGACTGCAGTCCGTCGCGAGCCTCCGTTGACCGTTGACCTGGCGACGGACTGCAGTCCGTCGCCAGGTAATATTTTTTTTTTTTTTATTTTAATAAATAATTTTGTTTTTTTATTATTCATTACCTAAAACGTGTCATAACAAACAATACAAACATAATCCAACATTGAACAATAATTTAAAATTGAACCAATCAAATGAAATTCAAAATGAACGCGGATTTCATATAATGAACAAAATAAATAATTGTATCAGTCACATCCCACGACAAACCAAAAAATAAAATAATAGTAAATGTATCAGTAGCATCTACGAATCGTAGTCATCATCAGGAGGAAACTGGGGAGGGGGATCAGACGGGGGAGGCTGATAAGAGGGAAAGAAGGGTGGACCTCCCTGCTGAGACTGCATCCAGCGCAGCATCTCGGCATGCTGAGACTGCATGAGCGCCACCTGCTGAGCTAATCTCTGCTGCTCAGCCAGGTACTCACGGCGCTCGCGATCCTGCTCCTCGACTCGACGCCGCAGCTCCTCAACCTCGTCTCTGGATGGGCGTGATGCGGACGAGGATCCCCCAAATCTGGAAGCTCTCAAGGCCTTCGCAGCGCCTCCCGTGCCGAAC
This sequence comes from Leonotis leonurus, assembly GCA_026898415.1. NCBI lineage: Eukaryota > Viridiplantae > Streptophyta > Magnoliopsida > Lamiales > Lamiaceae > Leonotis > Leonotis leonurus. Next base: position 23,210 of record JAPKLX010000657.1, on the reverse strand, counting down.
AGCCTCTTCTTCTTGTCCGGGCCGCCAAGAACCTCCAGATACAGCTCGTTGATGTCGACTGCATCGTGGTCCCCCTCGGGTAGCTGGGCCCGCTCCTCGTCAGCACGGCGAAACACCTCAGTCTGATTGCATGTAAACGAGAAATGAACAATTGTTAGTATACATATTCAAGTTGACCACGCAGGTAACAACCTTGTGAAACAGAAACAATGGTCCTATGAACCACTGCTCTGATACCACTTGTTGGTCCCGAAAGAGCAAGGTTTGGTGTATGGGGGGAATACACTAAATACAATTTTTTTCAGTTTACTTGACTATTTACTTAGAGAGATTAAGCTTTTTGAAAAATAGATTGCTTAGTTGTGACAAACCAGATCGATCTTGTTCTGTCCAGACAGAGACTCTCTGGTAAATACATTAGGTAGAGATCAAGAGTAATCTTGTTCTCTAGCAGAGTGTTGTGTGCGGAAAATGATGGACTTAGTCAGTGCTCTTGTTTAGAAAAATTTTGTAAATATTAACCGAATATTTAACAGATCGATTAAAAATGCAGTTTGAATGAATATGCAAGTTAGTGAATAAAACAACTGAAATTTAAAATGCAGAAAGTAAATAACACAGCTGTTTACGTGGTTCGGAAAACCCTCTACGTCCACGGTCCAATCCAAACTGGATTAGATATCCACTACTAGGATACTCTTCTTATTTATACTCGCTAAGAACGAGCCATAAGTTTCAAGTACAATCTGTTTTGAAACTTATGCACGAATAAGGGTTGTGTCCCTTTACAACTTACAGAAAACTACTGTAACTGAATCTCTTCACATTAATCCACTAGAAAACTACTAGCTAGCGAAGATCTCCTTCCTTCTTATCAATAAGACAGACTTGAATTGAGTTGGTGTGATTTTGATCACGAACGGCTTAGAACACGATCTGGTGAGTAGAAATCTTCTCAAGTGAATGCTTTGAAGTGTGAGATGATTTCTGGGCAGAGTAACAGTTTGTTGATCGTAGATAATAATCTTGTACTCTTCCAGTCTTTTTTCCAAGCTTTTATAGGTGTAGAATTTGAAATTCTAACCGTTGGGCTTGATTGGTTTGGAGTAAATGTGATTTACCAATCAAGGATAGTGAATCCCTAATTTATTTCCTCTTGCCTTTGGAGAGATTTGACTGAATCTTCAATAAATATGGAAAGCAGATCGTTGACTGGTACTACTTTCCTTCTTCGCATATGGATTGATTCTCCTTCCATTTTTGTCAGCTTGAATGATTTGGCAATGAGTTTGGGATTCTTCATCAGTTAATTTGGTCAAAAATCCGTGATTGCCAATTAATTGATAAATGATCTGATATCATCTGGTTCAACTTTAAATATCGATCTGGACACACCAGATTGATATCGATCTGGTCAGCAGTCGATCTGGCCTTCAGAAAATATGCTCCAAAGCATGGTAGAATCTTCTGTGAGTGTTCTGGCAGAACTGACTGAGTGACCATCTGTTATATCATCTGCTTACTTCAATCTGCTGTTGATCTGGTCCACGAATAATAGAGAAAAATAATGACTTCTATAGGATGAGATCCTTTACATACCAAGTCATGTTCTAATATGAACTAAGATCATGTTCTCTATCAGTTTCACTTTATATTGTAGTGATCTGGTACATGTAGAACAGATTGAGGTCTAGCAAGACAGAATGTGATCTAAGTGTGTTTCGAGAAAACATCATCAAAACTTAAAATATTGTAGGGTTCCCAACATGCCCTGACGAAAGCTACGTGTACAAGAAGTGTGTGGAAAGGTGGTTGTATTCTTGGTGTTGTAGGTAGACAACATCTGATATGAAGGATATGGTAGAAGTGGGACACATTCTCGGGATCAAGGTCATCCGTGACTGGAAGAAGAGAATGTTATGCCTATCACAAGAATCTTATATCAAGACAGTACTCAAGCGTTGTAGTGTGCATGACTCCAAGAAGAGATTCTTACCCTTCAGGCATGGATTCACTATTTCTCGGGATATGTTATGAGCCGGATATCGTATGCTTCGGAAATTTATAGTCTCATGTATGTTATGATGTGCACGAGATCAGATATCTGCTTTGTCGTAGGCATGGTAGCACAATATCAGTCTAACCCAAGAAAGGACCATTGGACAGCAGTAAAGAACATACTTAAGTACCTTAAACGCAGTAAGGAGTATTGTTTGGTTTATCAGTCAGACATCTTTTGTCCTTTGGGTTACTCGGACTCTGACATTTAGATAGATCGAGACTCAAGGAAATCTACCTTTGGCTATGTGTTTATTGTGGGAGGCGGAGCCGTTACCTGGAGGAGTGTAAAGCATAAATGCATCGCAGACTCTACCATGGAAGATGAATAAGTGGCCGCTTCAGAGGCTTCAAAGGATGTTGTTTGGCTCAGGAGCTTCTTAATGGAACTGGATGTGATTCCGAGTATTCCTTTGAGAATCACGGTTTATTATGATAACTCAGGTATATTGACAAACTCAAAGAAACCACGGGCCCACAAGAAAAGTAAACACGTTAAAAGGAAGTACCATATCATTTGTGATATAGTGTGGATGGGCAACATGAAAAAGTCATTCCAAAGACCCACACCCAAGTTCCATAGCTTTTGGTCCGCTATCCCGATCATGATTTTCCTACCCCCAGAGGGAAAGGTACTTCCCTTTTGGGCCGGTTGTGGACGAGGAGGGATTCCAACCCTGACACCGTGGTTCATAGCGACGTGCTCTAATCCTCTGAGCTACATGCCCCACCCCATCTCCACTGGATTTGTTCCCGGGAATACCCTCAAAAAAAGGAACCTTTCCTCTCCCCAACCATTCCGGGTTAAGAAGATGTGAAAGGGCGGTTATCTCTATTTATGGTGACCATGATCACGTTGAAGGACAACTTGGTTGATCCTTTCACAAAGAGCTTGAACGGGAAGACGTTCAAGAGGCACGTAGAGGGATTAGGAGTAAGGCGCGTAGTGGATCTTCTTTGAGTATAAGTAGGAAAATTGTTGATGTCGTGTGACACAGATTATATACTCTAAAGTATGTTTGAGTATTAGTGAAAGATTGTTAGGGTTTGTATACTTCAAATAATGTTTTATGCTTATACGTAGTAATATTTTTTTTTCATTTCCGTTTAATGAGAATAAATGTTTTCATCATTGCTTTGTGATTTATTTTCTGTCGATTATTTTATTGCAAACAAGTCCCTTTTCTACAATTGTAGCATGTGTAATGGCTCAATGATTATAGAAGTTAACTTAGTTGACTCCTTTGTAGAATAAAGTTCAAAGCCCAAATAGACTTGGATAGTCTATTTGTGAACGGCTGCAGTATCATTCGATGCGAGAGCTGACCTTAGTCGGCAGAATGATAGCAGTAATTATATGATGTCACGCATGCTTGCATATATATATATATATATATATATTGTGCTGTTTCACATTGAAATAAGTTCTTTGTGGTGTTTTTAAGAACGAGGTCTCGAAAATTCATTATTTTTTAATTTGTGACGATGACATTAGTATATACGGTTTGTTGTATAAGAAACTCAGCCAGTTGGAATTTATTTCATATATAAAAGTTAAAGTCTGATTCGGATCACTCATGAATAAAAATATTAATTAATCTTGAGTTGTCATCAAGCTTGATTAATTAATGGATTACGAATCTTAAACGCGAGAAAATAATTAATGATAAAAAAAGGGTTAAATCTGTAATTTGAGTGGGTGCTAGATAGTTCAATATTTATCTTATAGTGGAGTCGATAATTATTATTATAAGATACGTACCATATTATATTTTCTAGAGTAATTAATTAGGTTAAATTGATTTGGTCATTATTATTAATGAAATTCAAAGTTGACTTGATTTTATGTTGGAAGGTCTAGGCATATTCTCCTTTGAAACCCTAACCTAACCCACAACACACCTATAAATTAAGGGGAGGGGCTTGCCGATTTCTCACTTACACAGAGAGAGAAAAAATCGGCCAACACAAGATCAAATATTGTGTGAAACTCGTTAAAATTATTATGCATTTCATGCTTTGATTTTCGTTCCTCTCATTTCAATAAAACCCAACAGATTACCACTCACGCGATAGCCAGGTTGTAGATGATGGTAATGGGCCAGAAGTTTCAGAGGTCGGATTCGTTCGTACTTCTCGGAGCGGATTGATGTTCCTAACTGATGATTCAAATCGTCTCTCCTCAAGCAATGGATTTGCAAAGAAAATAGTATAATTTTATTCCGCAATTTTATATGTTTTCGTATATGCTATTTGTGTTTAAAATTGCATGCTTATTTAATTACGAGACTTAGATCATGCGTGAATTCCAAATCCGAATTCCTGCACTTAGTTCATGTTATTTTTTCTACTAATTTTTCTTCCACCTTTTTCTTAATTCTTTTTCCCTATTAGCTTCAAGGGTATTAAAGTTGTAATTCTCTCCACTAAGTATATATTTAGTTCATAGCTAATAACTCAAACATCTTCTAATTCTCTATATTTAATCTTAAATAAATAAGATAGTGCACTTCAAACTTTGAATGTTCCGAGAGTAAAATATTCAATCAAACTAATATATATTTCATTCGTCTCATTTCATTAAACTCATTTTCTTTTGATTCGGATACTAATATTTAGTTATAATAACTTTTTATGAGAGAATTTTTTGTTTAAAACTTGTCAAAAATACAAATATGTCTAATTGGATGGGACGTCTCAATAAGGAAAATACGTCTAATAAAGTGGGACGGAGAGAGTATTAATCTTAACCTTAAATTAATTCTAACTTTCTTTATGTTATAAATATTATTATTTATGTGGACATTACTATTTAGAATATTTTTGTATTTATTTATTGACATGTATTTCTTTGTAAAGTGGAAAGACTATATATATATGAGAATACACTTCTAGGGTTTTCAACCCTACAGTTTCTTTCCCCATGCGCCGCTTGTTTGTAGTTTTCTTTTCACTCTTTTTCTCTTATTTCTTCCATATTACAACACGTTATCAGCATGAGTTTCTAACCAATAGGGAGAAACACATCCTTGTAAAGTCGTATCTGTTTGGATCAATCGGTTGGTGCACTAATCCCAACAGTCAGTATGCTTTAAAATATTCAATTCTTGTAGCAGCCATTGCTTCGAATCCTGCTCCTCTGCCATTTTTGGCTCCATGTTTTGGGTGTGCAGGGAATATTCCCGCAATAGTGGCGTCTCTGGAAAAGAATCAGAGGCTGCCATTAGGTGATTAGCGAATTTAGCTATAAAAGCTATCTAATAATATGTTGCGAAAAATTAAAGACCCAAATTATTTTCACAAGTTATAAAGGCATGAGTGTTGGGTCACCCCTATTAATTAGTGTGTGATATAAATAAATCATTTTTCATTTGTTGCTTATTTTATCATCACCAAAACGTACCGAATGGACTCTAGAAAAATAATTTCATACTCCGTCGAAAAGAACTATCTAGAGTCAATAATTGAGGATCATTTTCTATAGGGTACGTTTACTTATTAATCCAACTAAAATAATATTTCTGGCATTAGAGGGAGATAATATGATACAAGAATGCCGTGAAAATCTTGTTGGATTTAATTCACTAAAATACACACACAAATGAATATGAACCAGAAGTTCAATATATTCTTAACTGTCAAATGAGTGATAAAATCTTTTATGATAATTATAAATGCACCATTAAAAATTGAAAATCTATCATCTTCTATATGCAAGAAGCATTAATACTAGAAGTGTGAGATCGATATGTATATCTCTGAATGAGATCAATTTTTATATGCTAAAAGCATACACTAGAAGTGTGAGATATCTGAATGAGATCAATTCATCTATGCTAGAAGCATAACACTAGAAGTATGAGATCTCTAAATGAGATCAATCACTCTATGCTAGAAGCATAACAATAGAAGTGTGAGATATGCATTGGTGCTAAAGATTATAATTCATGGAATAATAATTTAACAAATTACTTCGCTCCAAAAACCTCCTGAAGAGGATCATCTTGAAGACGGGAATCACACTACACTTGCACAGGCACTAAATAATCATAATACTGTGATTACGGAACGACTAGATTCAAATATTATGGGAAATAAAATAAATCTGGTTTAAATTTATATTGATATTGACTTGAAAATTATCAATATAAGGAGAGTAAAATAAATATATTATAGTTGTCGACAACAAATTTTGCCTCAAGAATTGCTTGCGAATTGATTATTTGGATCCAAAAGCTAAAGTTATAGAATAGTGCTAGAAGCACTAAATAAAGTGAAAAGAGCAATTGAGGGAGAGTTAACTCGCTAAATAGACGAAAGTCTTTTATAGTACATGCACAAAGGAATATGGTCCCGGTAGGACACATATGATTGTATAATTAGAATTAAATAATGTGGTCCATATAGGACACAATTGAGTACAATTGATTGCTTGTACAAAATGACAAATGAAATAAATGAGTTGGTGATGAACAGAGCGAGGTTAACTCAAGGATTTTAGCAGAAATACTAAATTAATCACATATACTCTCTCGTTAAAAGGAATTGTTCTGTTATCAAATATTTATGGCAGTACGCATGGATAAAGATATCCATTTAGTATAAGTCGTGACTATAATTTTGTAAGAGGTCACCAGACAAATATCTTATGAGATCGTCCATGATGGACATGATAGTTTCTATAATTAGGAAAAATAAATTCGCAACATATTCTCTTAAATAAGATCACTATATCTTTTATTATAGTTGAAAATTCAACTAATTGAATTCTTCTGGAAGAAGATTTATAATAATAATAATGTGTATCTTTATGTGGTTATCAATAATTCTATTTGTGTGAGATTTTGTATTATTGGAACACACATAACATTTGAGAATATTAAGTTCATGCCTAATGACGGAGATTTTGAACTGAAAGACTTAAGTAAGTCTAACTAGTATCTTGATCTGCAGATCGAGAACATTCATGAAAGAATTTATTTTTACCAGTCGATCTATTCGATACGGTTTTATAGAAAACATATTCGAATAAAGTTCTATAGAGAAAATACTTTTGATAAATAATATTCATGTGCCCTAATGATTGTTTCATCACTTGAAGTGAATGAACTCAATTAGACCAAAAGAAGATAACCAAATAATGTTGGAATAGAAGTTCATTGTTTGAAGTGCTAGACACTAATTAATATATCAGGCCTAATTCAAGAAAAATTGATTTTCTTGCAAAATATATTATTTTTCTCATTGAATGAGATTTTGAAATGATATTTAAATATATCATAGGTTATCTTCAAGCTATACAATATGTTGGTCTAACTATTATAATGATTGAGATTGACATTGGAGTGTTACTCGGATGATAATTAGTTATTTGATCATCATGTAATTTGATATTTGACTTGTAGGAGATATAATATATCCCCATTATTTTTATAATGAATAATATAATGTGTTGACAAATGAGCTCCAGTAGAGCAACGACATTGTGTATACTTCTCCCCATGTTTATATTCATATATTGATAATATTGAAGTTTTATACTAGCTCATATGAATATTTTATTAAGGGGGAGCAATAATTTATATATAATCTTGAAGATCATGTAATGAATAACATATAAATAATCCCGAAGATTATTTATCCTGAAGACTAATTAGTTGTACTTTTTTTCCCTTTACTAAATTTTTCCCATAAGGTTTTCTTAGTTAAGGTTTTTAATGAGACAACTTGTGCAATGCATATATAGTGTATGACAATACTCTATTTTCTATATTGGAATATGTTTATAATATTGAATTGTCATACTTATAAATTATTGTGTTGAGGGGGAGCGATAACTTATACATAATCTTGAAGATTATGTCATGAGCCTCCTTTTTGATCTTTTATCTTAGTCGAACTTGGAATTCAATCAAGTAGATTGCACTAAGTTTTATTCTTTTATTTGTATCAAACAAGTAGTTAGTTTATCGGAATCAAAGTTACGGCACACTGACTCTAAATGGTCTTCTCTTTCTATGGGTAAGTAGCTTTTTCAGGCCCGACGAGCGGTCCACGGAGCTGCATCCCTACTCACCTGGTCCATGCACATCGCTCTCTCCAGAAGGTTGGCCACCTATCCTAGATCTTCTCATTTCCTCAATTATTTGTCTCTTTCCTTCCGCTTTTCTCAAACTAGCTTCTCCTTCTTCAAGAGTTTCCTGTCCGAACTGCTTCTTCGGGAATCGATGCAACCTGCAAATATTGGCAAAAATTAAATTACCAAATAAATAATCCTGAAGATTACGTCTGAAGATTAATTGGTTGCACTATTTTTCCCTTTACTAAGTTTTTCTCATCGGTGTTTCTTAGTTAAGGTTTTTAACGAGGCACATGTGCAATACAATATAAATTGTATGTTATGTATCATTTCCCTCCATCGGAATATATTCATAGTATTGGAGGTTTTTTTTAGTTAAGTTAGACCTGAATGTCTACCTTATTACGCCTTGAAGGCTATATTATGTTGTACTTTTTTTCCCTTATCAAGTTTTTTTCCCACTAGATTTTTTTGGTGAAGGTTTTTAATGAGGTAACAAATGATGCATGTATGCATGTGTATGTCATATACTCTTTTCCTCGACTGTCTTTATCCCATAAGATTTTTCAGCGAGATTTTTAACGAGGTATATACATCACACAATAATGTCCAAGGGGGAGTGTTATAAATATTATTATTTATGTGAACATTACTATTTAGAATATTTTTGTATTTATTTATTTACATGCGTTTCTTTGTAAAGTGGAAAGACTATATATATGAGAATACACTTCTAGGGTTTTCAACCCTACAGTTTCTTTTCCATGCGCCGCTTCTCCTGCATTTATCTTTTAGGGGGTGATTGGTACATTGGAATGAAGGATTGAATGGAATGGTGATTCTTAGCTTCATTCCATTCATATGTTTGTTTAATACACATGATTAAGAATTACTCCATAAAAGAATAGTGATTCATCCCCTAACCCATGGTATTAGTCATTCCACTTGTAATCCCTACATCATATCTTTATTATTTGGACAATATGATGTTTATATTAGGCTTGTCAAATAATTAATATATATGTGATTAATATCTTCACATTTTCTTATTTATATTTATTTTTAATCAATTTTTTTGTAACATAAAAATAAATAAATAATTTTCGTAAACTCTTCTATTTAAATATTATTATAATAAAAATATGAAAAATATTTGACGATTTCATTCCATCCGTATTTTTTACACATACAAGCATAGCAATCAAACTTATTTCTTTCTCACTACTCTTTATGTTGATTTATACAAACTATTGGTGGAATCAAACTCATATTACAACACTTTATAATATTTGAGTTTCAAATAAGATAGCGTAATTCAAATTTAAATGATTCGACACTAGAAGATTCAACCAAATTATTATAAATTAGAACCCAGATAAAATTTGAAGAAAAGACATCAGTGGAATTTGAAGTATTGTTGGATGATTGTGTTTTTATACATTTAATTACGTACATTTATTTATGGTGAAAACTTGGGATTTCAAAATTTTCACAACATTACAGTTTTATAATTTATTATTTTTTTTTTTATGAAAAATATATGAATCCAATGCATTAAGCACGAGTCTCATTATTTGGATTGGGTCATAGATCAAGATTGGAGACAATATAAAATTGGATGGAAGGAGGCAAATAACTAAGAGAAAATAACAGTACAATTAAACGTACTTGAAGACCTAACGTAAAGTACAGTGCAGTAACAAGTAAATAAGACTACTAACTGTATAGTTAGATATGTCCAAGAAAATATTACCAAGGTGCATCAACCTCTTCTTGGAACTTAAGATCATAGCTCTCTGTTTTCATCCTTAAATTCTCTAGTTCATTTTCACGCTTGGCAGAAGCTTCTCTTAGTTCCACAAGCATAGCTTCAAGTTTCTGAATCTCATCTTTAGTGCGACTTTGATCCTTCTGCATTTCCTTGTACCTTCTCCTCTCCACAGCATCTACTGTCTCAAAGGCCAACCTTAGCAATTCACGCAGACGAGATCGCACAAATCCCACTTTTAAACCCAAAAGTTCAAAGGACCTCAGAGACTTTTCCCATACTTCAAAATCCTTCCTTGGGGTACTCGGCTTACATTTACGTATCAAATCAGCAATGTTTATAAACTCAACAATCATACCAGTAGCTAGCTTAATGTAGAGGCCCGGAAGAAGACTGTCATGAAGAAATGAATTTTTGCTGCAACAAAGTTCATAGTATTTTATACGAATGTCTTCAGGGAGATCAGAGTCTACGCAAGCTCCGTTCACCACAATGTGAAATTCTTCGAAGCTTTTAACATCCTTAAAATCAACAGATCCAGAGAACTTCGCACCCTCTAAAACTTCAGAAGCAACCTCATCACTATCATTTCGTCGCTGTTCCTCTAACAGACCAACTTGGGGTCCTCCAGAACCAGCCTTTTGTTTCATCTTCTGCACAACAGTCAAAGGAAGAGATTTTGGATGTCTCTTTTTCTTTTTCTGAGCATCCACAGTTTCCTCTGAGTCAGAGTTTCAAGTTATTTCAACATTTTACCATAGCAAGAAAGAATAAGATCCACCAAAGAAAGATACTTCAAACCAAATAAGATAAGAAAATTGACCACCAAACTAACCCCCATCATTTTGCTTTGTTTGTAAATCCAGATTTGGGAGGCCAAGAGTACCGTCAACCTCAGTCAGATTATTTGCACTTATTACATATACCTGCAAGATGAGTTTATAACATCAGGTAACACTATAAAAAGCAAAATACTTAAAACCCAAAATGTTAATGTTGGATTTTAACAGCACCAATACTCAACATGAAGAGACTCAATGATAAATATGAAAATCGTGAATAAGCAGAAAATTTTGTCACACTTATCAGAACATATATCATTCTACAGTTGATGCTTCAGTTTTTGGAACTCGTCAAACCATTATGCTATTCTGTTATCAAATTACCTAAACATCCAATGGTACTTTTCTCTGTATTAGAGCTAGCAGTGGCGAGTTAGATGGTAATACACTTTTGAAAATTGTCAGTATACTTGTTAATAGAAAGAAAATGCCAATGCCAAATCTTTGAGATGAAAAATCGTGCTGCGGTAGGGGCACAGACAGCAGTTTAATGATGAAAGTCAGGATATGCGAAGCTGTATGTCTTGATGGAAGCAATACCATTCTAATTCCTACACACATTACATACAATAGTTTCATAACTTTGGAAAACATTGATATAAGAATAAGACATAAAACGACTACCCTTAAACACAAGAAAATACATAATGCATTAAAAAAATTATTCAAATATGTTTATGAGAATTTAAAATCTAAACTTCCCTATAAATTGTGGCCCATTGACGCACCTTAAATCTGCAAGGCCCAATAAGTTGGAAGATCAGAACATCTCCTTCAACCAATTTGTTTCCAGCAAGAAACTTTCTCCATCCGGCACTTAGACCTGTCTTGCTTGCAAGATATTTCACTGGAAACTCTTCAGTATTTACATTTTCAAGAATAACTTCAGTGTCTTTGCGCGGTAAATGTGTCTTGCAGAAGGGCACAGGAAGACCCTGCAGATAAATGTTATTTAAATGGAAAGATAAAATGTACCAACAGGCAACAACTTTATTGAGTATAAACTTATAGAGCATAAGAACTTTCTTCCAGTCGTACCATCCAGCAACAACCGGCAACATTTGATCTGACACATGATTTCACGAATGATGGTTGATCATTGCTCAAACCCAACATGAATTCCACAGCTCGACTCATGGTAGGTGACTCGATTTGGACATTGCTGCATGACCCACCAGGGCCACCACCTTTAGCATCTTTAGGTATACCCTGCTCAACAATTTCCACATCAATTTGTTATCAGAGATTACTGAATAGAATTTGATGACATGACGTGTTAAGCAACACACATCAGTGACCAATATAACCCAGCTATTATTTTACAACTCGTGTCAACAAATTTTCTAGAAGTTTTGCATTCCCCTGGGAAGCTAACATTAAATTTTCTTAGAGAAAACCACATAAGGTGTATAGGAAAGAGAATGCTCGATGCATTCCTTGAGAGAGAACCTATTAGATGATAGAATACGAGGAAGATCATCAAAATCAAAGTTAGCTAGTTATGAAAATATTGTATATTCCTGAGAAAAAAAAGTGAAGCTGTGATATTAATTCAAATGAGAACACACAAAAGCAATGTCATCACAGTTGGACTTTTTATTTAAAAATAATATGATTTCCGCCATAATCATCAGAGGCTATAGCATAATAGAGTAATAGAACAAGGTTTGTACTTCAAAATTGGAAATGGGGGCTAAAAATCGTGCAACAACACATTCACATAGACCTGAAGCCGTATATGTCAATCCTGTAAATAGTTCATATAAGCTAATGCTCCCAGGAGACCCTTGGTTAACCCTAGCTTGTAATAGGGTACTGCCATCTTTTACAGGGCAAAGGGAAATAACTTGAAGATTTATTGGAGGAACTTGTAATTGCTGTTTAGTTCTGGGCACAATGGCAGCTTAGAGAATGATGATTTACCTATAAGTTATAAGCAGCTGGGGTGATCGAAATGAACATGCATGCACCTAGATGAAGCAAGATTGGTGAAAGTGAAAGATCAACTTAAGAAAAAGCCTATCTCTACCTCAACCTACATTCCTTTCCTACGAATTTGAAATACATAGTGTTCGGCAACAGCTCTACCATACAAACATTTATAGATGAAGAAATAGGGGTGAAAACTCACATCATTGGATTTCGACGAAGATGACTTCTTCCTCATCCGTACAAAGAACGAGGAAACATCATCGACGAGCTCCTTCGGCTTCCTCTTCCTCTTGCCCTGAACCAGCAAACAGTAGCAGATCTGTATCAATTAAACACATCGTCACCCGAACATAAATTCACAGAGAGGGAAAAAAAAAAAAAAAACAAAACAAAAAAAAAAAACAAAAAAAAAACTCACTGAAAGAAGCAGCGGGTTAGGAGCAGAAACCGGGTCCGCTATATCCTCCTCCAGCGGAGAAACACTAACCTCCGCCTCCTCTGCCGCTTCTTTCTTAACCGCTAGCTCTTCGCCTCTGCCGCGGGTCTTGTTGACTATTTTCATTTCATCTGATTCTAGAATTCGGACCAAGAGTTATCTAGGGTTTAACAGTAAAGAGTTTCTCGCTTTTTTTAGAGGGAGAGTGAGACCGGTGAAACGGCTGAAATGATTCAAAATCAAACGGAGATTTCAGAAATCAGATGAAAAGAAAAAAATATGAAGGCGTTAAATTTGGAGTTCCGGATTACAAAAAATTGGATTCCATACTGGATGTCTTGTCTTCTTCACTGTCCGAAATGGAACCGCCGATTTCCGTTCCTAAAAACTTGGAATTGAACCGTAAGAACATTTACACAATTACAATTAGTATCCGCAATCGAACTTTTCCTTTCACATTTTTATTATTATAACTATTGAAATAAAATTTGATCTTAATTTGATCAGTATCATTCGTGTTCGAATATTAATGATATTATTTATACTTAAGTCGTTACAATTTATATTATCTTTATAATATATAAAATCAAAATTTTAGTAGTTTTTTTTTTGACAGATTTTATTTTTTTCCAATCATTACAATTATTCATGTTATTATATTTCCCATATAGCATTTTTTTTTCCAACAATTGCAAACATTCATAATATCATATTTTCGAATCATTGCAACTATTCATATTATTATGTCTTCCATATTGTATTTCTTTTTCTTTTTTGCTATTTTTTTCTAACAATTACAACCATTTATAATACCATATTTTCTAATCATTGCAACTACTCATATTATCATACTTTTCATATAGCATTTTTTATTTTTATTTTTGCAATTTTTTTTTCCAACAATTGCAACCATTAATAATATCATATTTTTCATATACTTCAAAATTGCATTCCTTCATCACAAAAATGTCAATTAATTTTCTCTTCTTCAGTACTCGTCGTTCACCAATTTGAAAGAATGTGATCTTGCTTTTTGCAAGAATGTTGAATAGGTAGGTTATGTAGGTGTTGATAATATTAATAATATATTGCTAGTTTATGTTTCATGAATGTCGAATAGGTAGGTTATGTAGGTGTTGATAATATTAATAATATATTGCTAGTTTATGTTTCATCACGTGCATGAAGTTGACATAATTACATTTACAGCGTAATAGTATTATTATTTTTTAAGATAAAATGAGAGGTGAGTTGAGTTGGATTTTAATTATATTGTTCAAAATGCAAGAAGTCGGATTAGCTGAGTTAGAATAGTAGTAATTATATTTAGTTCACCTACTATTTTCATTTTTTTTAAATATCATTTCAGAGTGTAATATATTTTGGCTGCAACTTAAGGTGCATTTGCAAAAGTAATTCTTTCATTGCTACATTGTAGTTGTTGAAAACTACGAGTTTTGTTAATTGTTAACTCTTAAACATAATCACATTAGACAAACTGAGAGAAATTGAATGATATTTTTTAAAAAATTGCAAACTTGAATTTGCGAAAAATACACGACTGTCAATCACATTGGAGAGACACAAAGTGAGAACGAACTCTCTTCACTTCAAATTTCTAATTTTTTTTCTTTTAATATATTGCATAAATATGCTATTAATTGTATTATCTTTATTCGATTTTTTACACTGAAAACATTTAATAATGTATAATGTTGTGATTTATTTTTAATAGAATATAATTTATAATTTATATATGAATATTTCTAATTCTTAATTTAGATATTTTATCATAGTGCATCGTACGGGAAAAATTTTCTAGTGAATCTAATAATTCGCGAATACTATATCATTTGCATTCCAATGAAATATTGAGTATAATGAGTACAAATAAACTATTTATTGGTTGGAAATCAGCACACAATATTAAATTATTCTAAGTTTCAATCTTTTGATTAAATATGAAAATTAATATTAAATTATTCTAAGTTTCAATTTTTGATTAAATATGAAAATTTAAGAATTTGAGTTAGAAACTTAATTTGGCAAATAGTGTTAAGTCGTGTTATAGGTTTCGGTAGTCCAAATTTTGGAACATTGAAAATTTAAGAATTTGAGTTAGAAACTTAATCTGCGTTGGACTACAATTTAATGTGTCCATAGTTGATATGATAATGTCACATTAGCATACAAGATATAATTTCTATTTTGTATTATTATGTATTGCATAATATTATAAATAAACAATAATTTATAAACTCTTTGAAAAGTGATAATTAGTAAATAATCTATTAAAAATTTAATATTTATGTACGAGACATACCACATCGTTTACAAGTATATTAACTTTACTTGACACGGACGAACGAATATATTCGCTACTCTAAATTAACATTTAATTGAACTATATAGTCTAAATGTCAAAATTAATGTGTAGGTTGGGGTCTATAGCCATTGCATCATGCATTAACTACTCTATCATTGTAGTTTAAATTATTCGGAGTTCGAAATTATTCAAAATTCGTCTTAATGAAAATTTATTTGATATTTGTTCATTTATCAAATAAACTGAGTTCCAACTTCGAATTGATTCTTTTTTTTTTTTTTTTTGAGTTTTACATTGGTAATTATTATTAGTCTTTAACTATTTCTTTTAGCTAAATTTTATTTTGTCACTAAATTTTGTAGAATTATTAAATTATATAAAAATAAGAGTTTATCATTAAAATTTTGCACTTTATAAACTAAATATAGAAAATAAAATTTTAAAATAAAAAAATATATATATTACATGATATCATGTATAAATGTTTATACACTTATTTATTTCAATATAAATTTACATGCTCATGTGTAGATTATTATATTTATATTCTATTTATAAATATATATTAAGTAAAAGTGAATAGTTTTAGTTTTACCTTTAAAATGAACAAGACAATAAAATGACAATTAACACAATTTTTATAAAACTTTAATTTACATTATAAATTACAACTCGTATACGTAACTTTTATTACAAACTTTGAAGTAAAAATTAAGAAGTATAAACTTTTTTCTGAAAATGTATGAATTTTTATTTTCTCTTTCGATTAGATATTTGAATGATATATTGAGCATGTTATTAATTATTTTTGAGATACATAAAATGTGTGTCTATGTTGTTACAACTAAAGATTGTGATTGATGTTGATGTGCTACTTTGATGATAATTAAATATTTGATTCTCGTGTAATTTAACCTTCAACTCGTATAACGCCACGGAACATATCCCTATTATTTTCTTATAAAATGTGTTGCACAAATAAGCTCCTGCAAAGCAACGACATGTGTGTTTACTTAATGTTTTCCCCACAATTATACTTAATAATATACTAAGAATATTGAAATTATTATACTTAGATTATTTTCTCGAGGGGGAGGCCATGACTTATACATAATCTTGACAATTATATCATGAAGAACAAATATATAATCCCGAAAATTATGTTCTAAAGACTAAATTGGTTGTACTCTTTTTTCCTTACTAAATTTTTCCCACGAGATTTTCTTAATTAAGGTTTTTAATGAGGCAACTTGTGCAATAAACATATATATTGTATGTCATATACTCTTTATTTCTATCGGAATATGTTTATAATATTAGAATGCATATATTTGAAAGATTATTATCTTAAGAGGAAGTGAATATTTCGAAATAAGTTTGAAAGTTAGACTTGAATGTCTACTTTATGCCTTTAAGGCTATATCATGTTGTAATCTTTTTTCTTTACAAAGTTTTTTTCCATTGAGTTTTCTTGGTTAAAGTTTTTAATGAGGAGACAAATAATGAATATAAATATGTGTATAACATATACTTTTTTTCTCGACTGTTTTTATCTCATATGAATTTTAGCGGGATTTTTAACGAGGTATGCACATCACGCAGTAATGTCCAAGGGAGAGTGTTATAAATAATATTATTATGTGAACATACTATTAGAATATTTTGTATATTTATTAATTATATGAATCTCTTTGTTAAATGAACATAATATATATATATATATATAAATATATATATATATATTTATATATATATCAGGTAAAAAGAGGGTAAATAGTAGGATCTATGAATTGATCTGCAGCGTCTATTTGAATGGATCTCATGACTATAATTGATTCCTTAATTATCTCCTTAATTTTCGAATTTCAAGTTGCAGTATGAAAATACAATGCAACAATGGTAAATCGTTACTTATCCTACTAGACGATTTTTGTGGATATTTAAATTGACATGGATCCTATAAATTACGCAATTGCAATAATGAAAATTGCCATTTGTTTATTGTTACACCGTATAGTCACATAATTTGCATTAGATATATATGTAGTGTTGCATCGTACAGTTACACAATTTGCATTATACATATATATTGTACTACCATTTAATTTTTGGTAGTTGGAGAAATTTATGGGATAATATAATCTTTCAAATATATTTACATGTATATGTTAATGCAATTCACATGTATGTGTGGTGCAACATTAATATTATTAAATTGTACAGAGATGAAACAACATTGCAATCTACACGTATATGACAATGCAATCC
Organism: Leonotis leonurus; assembly: GCA_026898415.1. Taxonomy (NCBI): domain Eukaryota; kingdom Viridiplantae; phylum Streptophyta; class Magnoliopsida; order Lamiales; family Lamiaceae; genus Leonotis; species Leonotis leonurus. The sequence goes on along the minus strand of JAPKLX010000657.1, from coordinate 5,501 downwards.
GTATATATATGTGTGTGTGTGTGTGTGTGTGATGCAACGTAAAGAACACGAATTCCTCAAAATTGTCGGCTGCAACATCGCCGTTTCAACTCTGGTGGAGATCCACTGCAGCGCGGCGAAGCTCGAGAGCCTCGCTGAAAAGAACTACTTCATCACTTACCACAAGGATAACCTTATGACTTTGTTCAGTGCTGCCCAAATCAACTAGGAATTTTGCCTCAACGACTTCTCCAGCCACATCACCATTAAGAAGGTTCGAGAAGTCCTCATTGCCGGCCATATTCACATCTTCTGCCGAAATCGACGCCCGCAATCTCTGTAAATCTCACCGTAGATGATTTCCTGGTTGTTATACAACAGGAAAGTTCTCTAGATTTTCATCAATAATAATTAAATATATATTTTTCTCTCTCCTCAATATAACCCGCGTCTATTACCTTAATTAGTGGAATTTGTTATTTTCTCTATCATGTTATAATTACATAAATGTCCTAATTATAATATTTATGGAATATTTTAATGTATTTAAAAACTAATAAATTCGGGTAGATCATAACCGTTGATCTACTAAAATTAACGCTTAAGATCATTTCATATTTCCTATTAAAAATCACTTTCTATATGATTTACATAATATATACATATATATGGGAATATAGTTTTAAGGTTTTACACCTTACAATTTATTTTTTTCCCGTCTCTTCAGTTTCTCTCTTTTTTCTTCTATTCTCTCTTATATTGATTTATGTTAGCTCGCTTTTGTGTGTATTTTTTGTTTATATTTTGTCATGTTTGGATTTTATGTGGCGCTGAATTCGCGATTTTTTTAGTTTGTTTTTACTTCGTGTTTTGTTTGTTCTTGATTTTTTCGTAGGATGATGGAATGAGCGAAGAATGAAACTTAAATGATACCGGAAATGCCGAAGATGCTAAGTCGAACGAAGCCAAGAAAACTGGGCGGGATCTTGTTAGGAGTTATGGGCAAAAGACGAGAGGAGAAAGAACGCGAGAGCATAGCCATTATACAAAATTGTTGCGTTTTGCGCAACAATTTTGTTTTGGCTCGTTCTCCTTCGTTACAACTCCGAATTTGGATTCGTCTGTGGCTACGGATTTTTATCGAGACGAGTTTTAATTCTGTGTTTTCAAAAATTTCTGATTTTTCACAGGCCAACAGTCGCTGGGCTTGTGCTGCAGCAGTGGACAAAGGCTCATAGCCAGCGACCGCTGGCTGGCAGTTATTGGCGCGTTTTTAAAGCCTTTTCCAGGCCATTTGAAGGATACCACCCATATCTCTCATATAGAAATCGACTCTACAATCTTAGAACTCTTGTTTTAGCGCTTTTACTTGTATTCAATCTTGGAAAGACGGATTAAGGTGGAGATTGATTGCTCGATTCCATAGTGTAATCATTAGTAAGTTCTTGTTTTGAGTTCTTAGTTTATGATTATGTATTAGGTTGAGTAGTCGATCTCCACTAGTTGTTGAAATTCTTATTCGATCGTTTATGTTATTATTACTTCATGTTCGTTATTTGGATTCGTGCTTATTAAATTGTGCCGATTGATCACCATTGCAATTCGTTGGACATAGGTTGAGATCCATAGAAGATCCTTATGTCAGATCAAGGTCCATTCAACTTCGATTATAATTTATAGCATATTAATCGAGTGTTTGCTTGTTTAACTTGAATTCTTAATTGTGTGGCTTAATACGGAAGTCATAGTCACAATCTAATTATCAAATGCGAAGGCTAGAGATTAGGTAGCTCTTAAGAATTCTAGATAGACATGTGAATGTGTGTATTAATAATTTCATGTGATGATCGAAACAAAGGTTCAGCTCCTAGAGCCTTAATTCTGGATTTCCATTAATTAAATTGTTGTTAATTAGTTAGCTTAGTTAATCATACATATGTTATCTGGTTAGAATGTGTAGGACTTATTGTTTATTCTGTAGCACTTGAATTAGGAAGCCCTGTTAAGCTTTCCATCGAGATCTGACCGAAGTTAGCTTGTCATATGCAATCGACCTCGTATAATTTACGAGAACCTAGAGTACACACTTTAAGCTAAACAATTTACACAGATAAATTGGTGAAATTGAATCAACTCTCATTACAACATGAAACTTTTCCGGAAGACATTTTTACATCTTTGTCTGAATTCAATATATTTTCAATAATATTATTAGGGATGACAATTTACCCGCGTGTACCCGATCCTAATAGGGGTGAGTTGGATTTGAGAAGCATTTAATATCTACGGGTAGATTCGTGAGTAGAATTTAATATACATTTAGTTCGTGGGTATAAGTATGGATAGTTATTATCCATAACCGCAAAACCCATATACCCGCGAAAATTACCCACGAAATACTCGTGGAATATCCACGAAATACCCATCAAATATCCACGAAATGCCTGCGAAATACCCACTTAGCTACCCATCGAAATTTAAGCTTTTATCCCACATTGAAAATTTAAGGAACTTCATCAAATAAGAGTGTCACGCCCCGTCCTCCGCCCTCCCGGCAAAGTCCGGTTGCGCGACTAATGGATGAATAAATAAAGGATAAAGTGGAACCTTGAAAGCTTTGACTGAAACAAAAGATAATTCGATAACTGGGTTCAGTTCGAACACAGAGTAAATTTACATAATTGGCAACTTCGCCAAACAAAAACTGATAGAAACACTTGCAGCGGAAAAAGGATCGACATAAGTCTACGTGTATGAAGACACGTAGACACCCAAGACTTAATAAAAGACCGACAAGCCCTTCATAGCATCTCCCATCATCACGTCTCAACCTGCACATTTATAAATACATGCAGGGCTAAGTACAAACGTACTCAGTAGGCACAGGCCAAGATCACATACATACATATATAATTGTCAATGCCGTAAGAGTGAAACATAAGGATTTTGTCTTTAAAAGCACCTACGTTCACTAAATTCTTTTTGTGAAAGATCCTGAATTCGACAGCTGTCTAAGTTCTTTAGTATTATGCCATATCTGTAATTTATGGTACCGAGAAGGTGGCCACCTTCTACGGACACCTGACCGGCCAACCCGATCGATGACTCACGGTCCTTTAACATGCCAACCCTTTCGATGACTCACGGTTACTTTTGTACACTAGTTCGAGTGGGGTTGCCTGCCCACTGGAACCCGAATTCGATTTTCATAATTAGAACTTTTAACCAGATAGGCTTCATACAAAACATAAATCATTTCGGCAAGACAATACTTTGAAACATATTTCCTTCATTTGAGATCCTTTCGAAAACAACATAAATAGTATACGTGCACACATAATTTTCTTTGTAATAGAAAGCCTACTTGGATAGCTTCGGTTTGTACTTGCTTTGGTCTCGAAACGCGAGGTAGATCTCTCGTAAGAACCTTTAGAAAATCTCGATAAGTTAAAATGCCCTTAGTGCATTTGAAACATTACTCGTAAGAATATATTATTCTCGGTTCTTGTTTCGACCCGTTAATTGAGATATTGATACCTCGGATCAATATTCTTTCTAAGGTGTTGAATCCTCGATTCAATTTATTTCGGTAATTGTCTTTAAGTGCAATTAGTGTATTAACACTTAATGAAATAATTAATTCTCAATAATTAATTATTCAATTAATATTATAAGTTCTAATTATTTAATTCTTTAAATAACCTTAAAATATTAATTCTTTAAATAAACCCCTAACATAATTAGAGATATCAATTTTCTTAATTTAGAACTCAATTACTAAATAAGTTGGATTTTCCTTGATTTAATACTTAGGCTTTAATTATCTAAATTACAAGCTCCAAATATTAATACTAAATGTATATATATATATTAATATTACTAAGTGATTTAGCTCAATCTTAATTTAAAATGACAAACTTAATTTAATTAAGTCTTATCTTATTACAATGTTTAAACTTAGTCCATTAAAATTAATTAAGTGAGCTTAATTAATTAATTTAATTAGTATAAGTATCAATTATCTTATGATTAATAGACTGGGCCCATTAGATTAATTATGGCCCAATCCTAAATTATTTTTGGCCCAGAAAACAAATAGTTTCGGCCCCATTTCATTTTATTCTCTGCCCATCACATACTAAATCTTCGCCAAGTATTTTGCCCAATAGATTTTATTAAGTGGTCCGTTTACCCGGCCCATATATCTAAATGTCTCTATTCCTATCTAACCCTAACCCTAATTCTTCATTCTCACTCGCCGCGACACACTCTCTCGACTGAAACTCTCCCACTCACTCTCTGCCTCTTCTCTCCTCTTCTCACTCTCTGTTTCTCAGCTTTCTACGCTTTCTGAATTTCTCTGTTTACTTGAGGAAACAAAGCCTCCCTAGCTCAAGACATCTCTTATGGAAGCTAATCGGTAATTCAAGGTAAAATCTTATCTTTCTTTATTTTCTGTTCTCACCTTAATTTTCGATTTCTGCTTCGTTCTCGATTAGGTTTGCATTTTGTGAATCCTACTGTTTACTTACTGAAATTTGTTCTTTCTTATTTCTGGTTTTGGGGATGATTTGATTTGGATGTTGGGTGGTTTAGTTGGTGCTAGACAGTATGAATGCGGTTTAGAAGGTTTGAAGAAGCTCTGTCCAGTGGGACAGCCGTGGCTAGCCCCCAGCTATGGGGTCTGGAATGCAGTTTCTGTGCCTCAGCTAAGTACTTAATCTTTTATTTATTTGTGGCTAAGTGATAATATGATACAGTTATTTTACACTTTGACCTCAGAAATTCAGTGGATAATCTTGATTTCAAATTAAGTCTTAGGCTTCATTTTAATATGTATACTTCTCTAATTGTGGTCACTCAGTATGAGTTCAGAAATCACGTTTCCTTAAAGTTCTGTGAGAACTTGTTCATTCCTCTACATTAAACCCTTCTTTTCTGTCGTTCTTTAAATTTTACTTTCTGGTCTTGGTTAAAGCTGCATGATACAATTCTCTTGAACTCTCTGTTTGGACTTAAGATTTCTATTTCTGAAATAGTATTCTGCATGCTTAATTTATCTATGCTCTGTGTTTGTTGACTTAATAATTCATTCTTATTCTGAAGCAAATGATTCTGGAACTTGGGCTTTGTTTTTAATTAATGTTTAATTTGCCAGAAAACATGAATTCCTACTCTGTTTTCTATGTTCTGGATAATAATTGCTTATGGTTTGTTGTTCAAAACTATGAACATATATATTAAGTTTGTGTTCTGGCCCTTAAACTGGGATTTTAAAACATAGATATGTATATAAACTGGTCTTTGGTAAGACTGCAGGATTGAGTATTATTCTCTGAAAACTGAAAATATATCTATGTTCTAAATCTGAAATTCTGCCTAGTTTGATATTCTGTTTTATGGAATTAACTGGAGGCAGAATGTAGTTTGATGTTGCTGTTGTATTGCTTAGATTTCAAAGTTTATATATTACTATTTTCTGCCTTACAGTCTAAGATTGTCTTGTTACTATAAAAGAGGTT
>JAPKLX010001768.1:936-17999 GCA_026898415.1 Leonotis leonurus | reverse complement strand
ACGTCAAGTAAACTGAAAAGTTAGTATTTGGTGTATTCCCCCCCCCCCCATACACCAAACCTTGCTCTTTCGGGACCAACAAGTGGTATCAGAGCAGTGGTTCAAACTGACCATTGTTTTGTTTCACAGGGTTAAAACCTGCGTGGTCTACTTGAATAGATCTAGGAAAACCTTTTTCATTCACGAGCATTCTGTTTGTTATAGAGTCATCTGTTATCAGGGCTTGCGAAGAATTCTCTATCCAAGGATATAGAGAATGGAGTTTCAGAATCAAAATGTGCCTCAAAGCCCATCACTGCTTGATGTGGAAAGTAATCGAAGAGGGGCCATTGGCAATTACTGAAGAAACCACCCGTATCACAGATACAGGAGCAGTTAAAGAAACTGTTCTAAAAGATCCCAGAAAATACACCTCTGAAGAAAGAAGAGAGGCAAATCTCGATGACTTTGCCAAAGGGATCATCTCCAGCACGGTCAAAGGCATACATCTGGCTAAAATCCAAGATCTGGATACTGCCAAAGAGATGTGGGAAGCCTTGAGAGACCTAGCCCTAGGATCTGAAGTGATGATCGAAAACAAGCTGTCTCTAGCCTGCAACAAATACGATGAATTCAAGATGAGACCAGGCGAGACAATAGAACAGATGAAGATGAGATTCACTGGAATTCTCCTAGAGATATCTGCGTTCAAAAAGAACAAATATACTCAAAGGGAGAAGAACATGAAAGTTCTTAGAGCACTTCCACCAAGCTGGGAGATCTATGCTGCAATGCAACCTCTAAGGGCAGACTTCAATGATCTGTCTACTGAAGCCTTATTTGATCATCTCGAAGGTCATGAATGTGACATTCAAAGAATACGAGGACCAGATCATCTGTCCAAAAAGGCAGAAAGCAGCTCAAAGAAAGACAATGAGGTAGCCTTCAAAGCGAAGAGCAAACCCGATGATTCCTCTGAGTCTGCTAATCCAGATGAAGAGAAAGGCTATGACAAACTCTTAAAAGAGTTTGCTATGATTGCTAAACGGATGGACAAGATGGAAACCAGATCGAAGAAATACAGACGTTTCTACAAAGATAACAGAAGGAACGTCAACAGGAAGTATGATAATGATCGATCTGATGACAAAAATGAATCTAAACAGCAGACTACTAAACCAACAAAGACCTCTAGCTCTACAGATTACACTTGTTTTGAATGTGGCAGAACAGGTCACTTCAAAACAGATTGTCCTAATCTGTCCAGAGGCCAAAGAGAAGAACTAAGAGCTAAAAGAGATCGAAAGCTTAAAAATGAGCGCAAAGCCATGATAGCTGAACAGAACTCAAGCAGCTCAAGTCATTTTTCAGACAGTTCATCAGAAAATGATGAGGCTTTCATTGCTGACGACGAAGAAAGCTGGAATGAATGCTATGTAGGCTTAGACAACGGTCTAGATGAAGTTGAGGTAAATTCTTGCTACTCAAATTCCTCAGATAATGAAAATAATCTTGAACAGGAAAGTGAAGATCAAGCAGAATATTCATGGAATGAAATAGATGAGATGTTCAAAAGCTACTCAAGCATCAAAAGACTGTTTAAAGAAGTTGTTGAAGAGAATGACAGATTGAAGAAAGTTGAGCAGATCTTAAGCACAGCAAACACTAAATTTGTTGCCAAAGTTGCTGATCTGAAAGAACAGATCAAGAGCAAAGACAGTGAGATTCACTCTCTTAACTCAAAAATTAAGGATCTGATCTCAAGATACAATGTTGCTGAAGAGAAGATCAAGAAAGGAAAAGAAATGATCTACAAGAGTGATGAGCGTGCCAAGCTGCTAATCAATCTGCAACAAAAGGGAAAATCTGGATTGGGATATCCAGGTCACTCAGAAAAATCTTCAGGAACTATAAGCTTCGTACCAGAAAGGAAGAGAATACCAGATCAAGTGATAGACTTGAAAAACAAGAAAGATCTTCCTCAAAAGATGGTCATAAAACAGACTGACAACAAGCAATACCATCAATCAAAAGGACAACCAGCCTACTACACAAAACCAGATCAGGTTTACAACAAAAGGGTCAACAGGACACCACCAAACAATAATGTCAACAGGACAGCACCAGTTAAGAAAGGATTGAAGAATGATAAGATAGAGAGATTTCATCCATCTGAAATACACTCTGTATCTAAAGCAGATAATGAGGGAAACATCATTACCTGCTATATTGCTGTTCCTAACCCTAGAATATTCTGGATTCGAAAAGGATTGTTTGCTAATAATCAAGCACCCAAACGTTGAAAGGGTAGCTAAGTGTGATTAATTGCAGGATCAAAGAACTGCAAGAAGGAGTAAGATAGCAAGAGGAACTATCTGGATTATAGATAGTGGTTGTTCAAAACACATGACTTGTGATAAGAACCTACTGACAGATTACATAGAGAAACCAGGCCCACAGGTCACTTTTGGATGTAATTCAAAAGGATATACCAGAGGGTATGAAAACATTACTGTTGGCAAGACCACAATCTCTAATGTCTCATACGTTGAGGGTCTTAGCCATAATCTGTTTTCTGTAAGTCAATTCTGTGCTAATGGTAATCAGATTGTTTTTGATACTAACAACTGTCTGGTGAAGAATAAGGAAGGAGATGAGATACTCCTTACCGGTAAATTACAGGATAGACTGTACATTGTTCAATGGACAAACCAGATCGAGACCTGCCTAGTCACCAAGACTGTATCAGAAACCAGCTGGTTATGGCATAAGAGATTAAGTCATCTTAATTTCAAATCAATCAACAGGATTGCCAAGGAAAAGTTAGTAGAAGGACTACCAGATCAGGTGTATGATAAAGATCACATATGTGATGCTTGTCAAGCTGGAAAGCAAACCAGATCATCCTTTACAAGCAAAACAGCTCACTCTACATCAAAGATACTAGAGCTGTTACATCTTGATCTATTTGGACCAGTCAAACCACTAAGCATCAATGGGAGAAAGTACACATTGGTAATCATAGATGATTACTCAAGATTTACTTGGGTCATCTTTCTGCTGAAAAAGAAAGAGACCCTAGACAAACTTCCTGATTTTCTACACAAGATCACTAAACAGAAAGAGATGAGTATAACCTCTATCAGAACAGATCGAGGAACAGAATTTCTCAACCAGAAGATTGAAGCATACTGCAACAAGATGGGAATCACTCATCAAACATCTGCTGCTCGAACTCCTCAACAGAATGGAGTAGTTGAGAGAAGAAACAGATCACTCAAAGAAGCAGCTCGCACGATGCTTAATGCTACAAATCTACCGAAGAAATTTTGGGCAGAAGCTATATACACAGCCTGCTATACTCAAAACAGATCATCCATCACACTCAGACATGGAAAGACTCCATATGAAATATGGAACAACAGAAAGCCTAAGATTTCCTATTTTAAAACTTTTGGCTGTTTATGTTACATACACAATAATGGGAAATCTCAGTTGAAAACTTTTGATAGCAAAACAGACCCTGGAATATTCTTAGGATATTCTGATGTCAGCAAAGCCTATCGAGTTTATAATAAGAATTCTCATATTGTGGAAGTAACACCTCATGTTGTATTTGATGAGTCTATTATTGAGTACAGATCACCAGATGAGAAGCAGACAGACAATCAGGTGACAACCAGAAGGATGAATGATTTATTGCTGGAAGATATTCTTATCTGGAATTCAAAGAATGAAGATGAAGAAGTTATCACTCAACCTGTTGCTGAGGAGATCATACAGCAAGGGGGAATATCACCATCCAATCTGGATGAAAACAGATCATCAACAGAAGACAATGATATTATTACTACTAATGATGATCAACATCCAGAAGAAAGTCCAGATGAGAATCCATTTCAAGCTATATCAACAGCACACCCTGAATTTGAGGAACCAACAGATCAACCTGATCCTGAGTTATCTGATGAAGAGATGACTAGGAGAAGAAGATGGATACAAGACCATCCACCAGAACAGATCGTTGGGAACCCATCAGATCGTGTGAAAACTAGAAGAATGCATGGAGAAAGTGCATTATTGAGTTGTTATTTATCTCGCATGGAGCCATCTGATGCTTATGAATCATTTCAAGATGCAGATTGGATAACAGCAATGCAAGAAGAACTCAATGAGTTCAAAAGAAATGAAGTCTGGTATCTCGTGGACAGACCCAAACATCAAGGAGTAATAGGTGTAAAATGGGTGTTCAAAAACAAACGAGATGAGAATGGTGAAGTAGTAAGAAACAAAGCCAGATTAGTAGCTAAAGGCTATAATCAACAAGAAGGCATTGATTTCGATGAAACATTCGCACCAGTAGCCAGATTAGAAGCAATAAGACTGTTTTTGGCATATGCTGCTCACAGACAATTCAAGGTATACCAGATGGATGTCAAAAGTGCCTTCCTCAACGGTATTCTTGAAGAAGAAGTATATGTGGAACAGCCACCTGGATTTGAAGAGGCAGATCCAGATCAGAAAGTATACAGACTAGCCAAAGCAGTCTATGGTCTAAAACAAGCCCCTAGAGCTTGGTATGAGACCTTATCAACCTTTCTACTAGAATCTGGATTCAAAAGAGGATCTGTTGATAAGACTTTGTTCGTTATCAAAGTCAAAGAACATATTCTCTTAGTCCAGATCTATGTAGATGATATTATCTTTGGATCTCAATCCACCTATCTATGTGACAAATTTGCTGAACTTATGAAAAATAAGTATCAAATGTCCATGATGGGAGAAATGAGTTTCTTTTTAGGTTTGCAGGTCAAGCAGCTACCAGATGGTATCTTTATTAATCAGACAAAATACATCAACGATCTGCTAGCCAAATTTGGATTAAAAGACAGTAACACAGTGAAAATCCCAATGCAGACCAATGGGAAAATCGGACCAGATCCCGATGGAAAACCAGCTAATGTTACACAATACAGAGGGATCATAGGATCATTACTCTATCTAACTGCAAGTCGACCTGACATCACCTTTGCAGTAGGAGTATGCGCTAGATATCAAGCAAACCCCAAAGAGTCTCACATGGAAGCAGCTAAGAAGATACTAAGATATCTTAAGGGAACAGCCCATATAGGATTATGGTATCCATGTGAAGACAACTTTGAGCTAACTGGATATACTGACTCAGACTACGCTGGATGTAAACTGGACAGAAAGTCAACATCTGGTACATGTCAGTTTCTGGGAAATAAACTGATTTCTTGGTTTTCAAAGAAACAGACATCAGTTGCCACCTCAACCACAGAGGCAGAATATATGGCAGCTGGAAGTTGTTGTGCACAAATACTATGGTTAAGACAACAGCTTAAAGACTATGAGATTGATGTCAAGGAAATACCAATTTTCTGTGACAGCTCAAGTGCTATAGCAATCACACAGAATCCTGTTTTGCATACCAGATGCAAACATGTGGATGTACGACATCATTTCATAAGAGACCATGTTGAAAGAAAACATGTACAGATTGAGAAGATACACACTGATGTTCAGAGAGCAGACATTCTCACTAAAGCATTACCAGAAGAAAGATTTAAGATGCTTTGTGGAAAACTAGGACTTTTAAATCTTGAAGAAAGAACCAGATTGATCTGAACCAGATCAAACTCAATATTCCTACAGGGAATCAAAACCAGATCATCATGATTCAGATTGATAAAATCTTACAGAGAATCAAAACCAGATCATCATGGCCCAGAGTGACAAGATCCAGATCACTAGAAATTCCAACAGGGAACTAACACCAGCTCACTAACACACATGTCAATATAGATTGAATATATTCCAACCGGGAATTATTAAAAGAAAGTAACTAGATTGATCAGAAACAGAATGCCAAAACCAGAGAGTCTCAAGAATCTCAAACCAGCAAGTCTTTAACAGAAAGCTCAAACCAGCAAGTCACAGACAGAAGGCTAAACCAGAGAGTCTCAATCAGAAAATGAAGCTAGTCAACTTTAACAGAAAGTTGAACCAGAGAAGCTTCAGCCAGAAAGACAGAAGAGCTTCAACCAGAAAGATAAAAGATGCCTCTAACAGAGAGTAGTTACCAGAAAGGAAATTGACCTCAACCAGATTACCTAATGCCACGTGGATATAGACTTAATATTTCCATTAATTATTATATTACTTGGTTAAGGGGGAAAGGTCAACTATATACGGTGACTAAATATTTATATTCTGACATTAGATTTCAAAATCATCTATTTTTGATGATTGCATGCAGTAATTGGGAGACGTGATCGAGAAAAATATCTACCAAATCTAGAAAAAGAGAGATAAAAGATTGCATCAAAAATAACGCACCATCTCATAACCGTTCGATCATAGCGCGTGCATCATACGAAGAAGAGAGGCGACTATGGGTTGAAAACCTAGTACATGGAAAGGCGGGAAAGCTGAAAAAGGGAAGGATTTCTGAATATTTTATTACCTTACTTATCTTCTTTTTCGCGTATATAGATTGATAAGGCGGTTCGTGTATCACTTACACTTACAAACTTTCTCAAACACTTCGAAAATTCTCTGCTTTCCAAAGTTCTCTCTTCCTTCGCAAAAACTCTGTTCTTTAGCAAAAATGGCACCAAAATCTTCTATTTTCCTCGAGCAAGCAAGTTTTCTGAAACCTTATATTCACCAAGACCTCTTCGCGGTTCTTGATTCCTTCGGGTTTCATAAACTGGATAAGGCGTTTGATCTTGTCCGTCAATGCAAAGGTTTCATATTTAGTTTGTTTATCATTCTCTTCTTACTTGTACATATGTTAAACTGCTTTTACTCTGCATTTCTACTTGAAACTTCTGTGCTATCAATTACATATGAACTGCATAAACTGATTTTGTGGCACTTATACTTCACTGATGGAAGAATAGTGCTCACATACATGCTACTATGATCTATGTAGGTTTCTACAATATTATTACTTCACATCCTGTGCACTTCCTTCCTAAAGATGTTGCAGCCTTCTACCTCTCGTGGCAGGGAGAGAAAGGTAGAGATGAGGCCACCATCAGGGTGAGCAAAGGAAGTACTATCAGCAATACTTCCTACAATGTCATTAACATCATCAACGCAGCTTATAAAGTAAAGGATGAGGGTTTGGAACTAGGAGAAATCACTGCAGAACAGCTGCAAGAAGCGGTGGAGATGGTGATGATTGTTCCCATCCATTACACAAACAGAATGTTTGTTCGCTCACTTCTCGCGCCAGAATTCAGGATATTGTTTGAATTCGTACAGCGAATTTTCCTTAACCACAACGGGTCTTATGACCAGGTTACTCCTGAAAAGTTCAAGATATTAGCAGCAGTGGTTCTCAATCTACCTGTCAACTGGAGCAGGATCTTATACGATCTCTTAGCAAAGGAAGCTAAGATGATTGTACCTGTGAAAGGCAACTCTCCTGGAATCGAAGTGAAGAGGAGCAGCCTGAGACATTCAACCAAAATAAGCTTTATGCTTACATCCTTCTTTCCCCAACATCAGTGGGATACCACAGTTGAATTCAACACCAGGCAACACTTTCCCAAGGACCAGCATCAGATAGAAATGTCGATGGGCATTTCAGCAAATCTGATTGCCAGAGCTAAAGATCCTGTGATCTTCAACGCTCTGATGGAGATGGGGAGTTCAAATCCTATCTGGATTCCTCCTTCTGGTCCAGCAGATCGATCCACAAAATCTCAAGCAACCAAGGAGAAGCAATCAGAGAGAACTCCTACCAAGAGAACAACCAGGAGAGCCAGCTCGGTTGAAACTGACATATCTACAGCAGCTCAACCACCAAAAAGTAAACGACGAAAGCTTCAAAAATTGGCTGATACAGAACGTTGCCCAGAACCAGCACAAGAATCTGCACTCCCTCAACAAGAGGTTGAGGAAGAAGAAGTAGTAGTGCTGGTTGATGAACCAGAAGATGTGGAACCTCTGTCAACAGTACACCCAGATCAGCCCAGGGACTTCTCCCCAGCTCACATGATCAGCTCATCTTCTGCTGAGCCTCTAGAACAAATCAATGAAGAAGATGAAGAAGAAATTGAATCTTCAGATGAAGATGTGGAGAATAAAACAGCTCAATCAGTAGTGAACATGATTGAAGCGGAAGCAGACCGAGCTGTTCTCAGCATATTTCCAGGCATCCAGCTCACGCCTGAGAGCTATGATGCAGCCAAGAGGGTCAAATTGCTGCTGCTGATCAAAGACAAGGAGTTCTATGTCTTAGCTGCTCTGCTCAAAATCAGATCAATTGACCAGCTCAAGGCAGAGGAAGCCAAACTGCTGAATATTTTTGAAGTCTCATCTGTTACTGAGCTAAGAGAAAGCTTCTCTCAATCCATCCTTGCATTAGCTCAGCTAGAAGCTCAGAAGCTACAGATTAATTTGAGAGAAATCTATGAGAAAGCTGGTAAGCTGGATTTCTACAACAGTGTAGTTGATGAAGATAAAACTGAGATTCCATCTGCTGCTCACCAACAGGGTGCAGCAATAGCAGAACCTGCACCAGACCAGGTCATGACTGACACTGGTGTGCAGATCACTACCTCACCTGCACCAACTGTGGAAGAACCTGCATCAGCAGAGGAAGAACTCCTTGGTCAGACCATCGGCGGCGAGCTTACAAATGAAATCCTCACTCCTGCTGTTGCCGCTGCACAAAATGTTCATGTGCAGTCATTCACCCTGGAGGACATATTGATGGACCAACATCAATCACTGTCTCATACACAAATCCGAGATCTCATCTCCAAGAAGGTGGATCAGTATATGTACGGCACACTGACCACAGTCCAAGACGAAGCCACACGCATACTAACAGAGTTCAACGACCACCTGCAAGCTCAGGTCAATAAGGTCGATTCTGATATGAGGAAAATCTGCAGACAGAAGATTGAAGAGATCAGTAAGAAAATGGATGATGATCGTACAGCAGCTGAAGAACGTAAGGCATAGATTGATCAGAATCTGTTTTCTACAGAATTCAAAGTGAAGGAAATGTACAAGATCATCAGTGCCTTTGCAGCCAAAGAGAAAGACATGGTACATGCCATTGTCCAAGAGCAGACTGATGGTCTCACAGCAGACATAGTCAAAGAAGCAAACACATACACCAGATCACTGCTCCGACAGTTCGAATCTGACGGCAAAGCTTTTGTGGAAAGGAAGCTACGCGACCTGCAGTACCCCTCATCAACTCTCATCAAGTCTTATTTTGATGAAACTGCTGACATCAAGGGCGATCAAGAAGAGCTCAAAGCTGATCTGATCAACTCAAAAGCCTCTCTTCAGAAACAGATCAACGACTCAAATCTCAACATCACCTCGCTGCTGTCAAGCAGAATTGAAACTGACAAGGAGGTCGCAGAGCTGAAGACCGAGGTCAACTCCCTCAAGACATTCATTCAATCGTTTATTGATGATGTCGAAAAGGGGGAAGGAATTGAGAAGAAAAAGCTGCCAGCTGCTGCGCAAGAAAAGAAGAAAGAGAAAGCAGCAGCACAAGTACAACAGAAAAGCTTGTCAGGATCTGGTGCATCCACTGCAAAGAAACCAGCCAGCTCTCCCTCATTCCAAGCCCAGAAGACATTTACTCCAAGCTCGAGCCAGTCTCAACCCTCAAAGAAAAGGAAAAGAGCAGGATCCAGCTGGTTTTCATCTGCTCCCATACGCAAATCACTGATAAAGCAGGGAGAGACCAACTGGGTCCCAGATCATCTGAAGGAGGGATTTGAAGGACTAAAATATGGATTTATCATGTGCCGCTATTTTCTAAAAGAACCTCTTTACTGTGAGGGGTCTCCAAATGAAGCTTTCAACTTATACCTTGAGCAGAATGATGCAAGGGATCTGGTAGAAGAGATCAGAGCTGCTGCTGCAAAAGCTCAAATTCAGATAACTGCTCCAGAAAGGGAGTTCAGAACCTGTCCTACCATCCCTGGGACAGATCTTCCGGACAAGACTTTTCTGCTAAACTTTATAAATCAGTTGGCAGAAAACAGAGGATATAAGGTGGATGCTGAAGATCCAGATTACATAAGAGTTAGAGAAGGAGTATACGAGAGTGTTCAGCTCATATCAGATGAGACCAGAGCTAAGATGAAGAAGCAACAAGAGGAAAGAAGAAAGAGCAGATAGTAGTCCTAATCTCTTATACCTTTATGATCTGCCTTTCTTATGTTCTGTTCTATCCATCTGTAATCCCTCTTGTCTTCTTATCAATATATGAAGTCCATCTTGAGTATCTGATGACAACTTTTTATTGTCCAGAACACATATAAAAATATCCTCAAACGTTATAAACTTAATAACGTAACTCTATCAATCTGGAAAACCAGATCAGATCGTTCTTTATATTCTGATAGGATCTTTTGTAAAAGTGTGGTTTCGACATCATCAACAAGGGGGAAATTGTTGGGAACCCAAAGTTTTAGTGTTGATGATGGCTTCTCGAAACACACTTAGCTAGTTTAGAACATAATCTGTTCTTCATGTAAAACCAGATCGCTTTAGATAGACCGATCTGTGTTATGTATCAGATTAGGAGATGACTTAAAATGTAAAGGATATGCTCCTATAGAAGTAATTCTCAACTTAGAATAGGATGAAGGTCAAGATCTCACGCCCAGAAGAGTCGATCTGCTGTAACAGACAGCGACCAGATCGATGACCAGATCGATGCCCACAGCGATGAACCAGAGCGATTGAGTCATCAAGCCATTAGCTGACATCATCCTACACATCATATATACTTGCCACGTCAAGATCAAAGTCCATCCAACAGGGTTTGGAAAGAAGATCTACGTTTTAAACACATAAGGAAAGAGACCGTTAACAATCTGCTTTCCATAACTCAGAGATTGAGTCAACCTTTCCTATATGGCAAGAACAGATATGAAGGAAATCATTGATTGGCAATATACCATCAATCTCAAGCCAATCAACAACGGCTAGAATTTCAATATTCAATGCCTATATAGTTGAAGTCAACAATCTGGAAAGAATAATAATACACGTGAGCTATACTGCAATTATCTTTCAAGCACTCTGCATTCCAGACTGAGAGCTTCAACATCTTGTGATTCTACATCACACCAACCACCTCGATTCGAGTCTGTCTTGTCGAGAGAAAGGAGATCACCCTGCTAGCTAGTAGTTTTCTAGTGGTAACGTAGAGGTAATCTGTTGTAAAGGGACACGACCCTTCATTCGTGCATAAGTATCACTCTAGTTGTGATTGGTACTTGTGACTCGTTCTCCACGAGTATAAAGAAGCAGAGTATCCTAGTAGTGGATAATCTGGTCTAGTTTTGACCAGATCGTGGACGTAGAGATTTCCCGAACCACGTTAAACAACTGTGTGCTTTACATTTCTGCACTCTTTATATTATCTGTTGTTTATTATTCTAACCCTCTGCACTATCATATAATCTGCATTCTCAAACAATCTGCTTAATCGATCTGATTAACTCCTTAAGGTTTTTCTAAACAAGAGCATACACTAAATCCACCATTATTCCGCACTCACTCTACACTCAGGAGGTAATAAGATCACTCTTATTATCTGTTAGGTGTTTACACTTAGAGAGTAATCTGTTTGGACTAAACCATCTACTGATCTGTATATCGATCTGGTCAGTCATTCCAAGTAATCTCTTGTATAGAATAGCTTGAGCTCTCTAATAAAACGTCAAGTAAACTGAAAAGTTAGTATTTGGTGTATTCCCCCCCCCCATACACCAAACCTTGCTCTTTCGGGACCAACACTTAGATATCTTAAGGGAACAGCTAACATTGGTCTCTGGTATCCACAAGATGATAATTTTGAGCTTACAGGCTATTCTGATTCAGATTATGCAGGATGCAAACTGGACAGAAAGTCTACCTCTGGGACGTGTCAATTCCTTGGAAACAAGTTGATATCTTGGTTTTCAAAGAAACAGACATCTGTTGCTACATCAACCACAGAAGCAGAATATATGGCTGCTGGAAGCTGTTGTGCACAGATACTATGGTTGAAACAGCAACTAAGAGATTATGAGATTGATGTGAAGGAGATACCTATATTCTGTGACAGCTCAAGTGCTATAGCTATAACACAGAATCCAGTACTCCACACAAGATGCAAACATGTCGATGTGAGACATCATTTTATTAGAGATCATGTAGAGAAAAAGCACATCAAGATCGAGAAAATTCATACAGACATCCAACGTGCTGATATCTTAACTAAAGCACTACCAGAAGAAAGATTTAAGATGCTATGTGGAAAACTTGGACTACTCAGTCTAGATGAAGATTACCAGAAGGCTACCAAATAACCATGACCAGAAAGCTACCAGATAGCTAACATCAGAAGACTACCAGATAATCAACAGAATGCTATAACAGAAAGCTCAGTTGAAATAAAATACACGTGGCATAATTTTCTCAATAAATTGACGAAAAAGTCATGTGAAAATTATTTCTTAAATGCTAAGTCAAGGGGGAACTTTTTAGGAAATTGAAGCGTCAAGATAAAAGACGTCACTCTCCTAGGTTACAGGACTGTAAGAGATATTTTTACCCTAGATTTACTAAATCTTCTATTTTCGTCATGATTAGCTCAACTTTGGAAACTGGAATCGAGGAAATCCCTGCAAGAAACAGGAAAAGGAAAATTGTCAAAAGTAAGAGATACGCACACGCTCGTATATAGACCCTAGGATCTAGAGCGTCCATCTCACGCAAAGAAAGGCGGCAAAACAATCTTAGAAGCGGGAAAGTCTAAAAAGGGAGGAAATCTTTCCAACTCTTCGAATTTCTTTCTGTTTTATTTCTTTTTGCTTAATTATCTTGTTATATATATGCGATATCTTCTCCTAAACTGTTCATCTTCACTTTATCGCACTGAGCACTTCTCAAAATTTCTAAGCACTTAAGAATTTTCCAAATCTTCTGCAAATCTCTTCTCAAATATCTTTGCGTTTTGACTATGGCACCCCCAACTTCACTTTTTCTTCAACACGTTGCTGAGGTTCAGAAGTTTCTCACACCTGAACCATATGTTGTCCTTGAAACCCATGGTTTTCGAAAGCTTGATGAAATTTTTGCCATGGTTTCACGCTGCAAAGGTTTTCAATTTATTTCTTTCTTTTATATATCTAAAGTTTATTGCATATTCTGTGACTCCTTGTCCTATGAACTGCTATTATCACTGTTCTTGTGCGTATATTTATACTTGTTCATATGAACTGATGAATATGTGTATATTTGTGTGAATGCTCTTATGATGCTAGGTTTTTGCAACATTGTCACCTCACATCCAAAGATGTTTTTGGCAAAACAAGCAGCATCTTTTTATTTGACATGGCAGAATGACAAACATGGCTTTGAAGCCAATGTTTTAATGCCGATTGGGGACCGTACAAGCAAAACTCCCTACAATGTGATTGAGATGATCAACCAAGCGTACAGATTGAAGGATGAAGGAATGTCATTAGAAGAGATCTCCCCTGCACAATTGCAAGAAGCGGTTGAGATAATGATGGTAGTCCCTATCTCCTACACTGGAAGGATG
The DNA here is from genome assembly GCA_026898415.1 of Leonotis leonurus. Classification (NCBI taxonomy): domain Eukaryota; kingdom Viridiplantae; phylum Streptophyta; class Magnoliopsida; order Lamiales; family Lamiaceae; genus Leonotis; species Leonotis leonurus. The sequence continues at coordinate 4,414 of JAPKLX010001768.1, read as the reverse complement.
TTCCAAAGATCTCTGCTTCAACCGGGTTACAAGTTGCTACTGGAATTAGTACAGAGGATTTTTCTGAATCACAGCGGGACATATGATCAAGTGACCCCTGAGAAGTTCAGAATCCTCACAGCTGTTGTTCTCAATCTACGAGTCAACTGGAGCAGGATCCTATTTGAACTGATGGCGAAGGAAGCTAAGTTGGTTACTTATACCAAAGACAGCAGAGGCAGAGGTACTTCGGTGGAAGTTAGGAGAAATCTGAGACACTCCACCAAGATCAGCTTGATGATTGAAAGATTCTTCAAGCAGAAAATATGGGATGACGCTGAGGAATACAACATCAACCACTCTATTCCCAAAGACCAACACCAGCTGGAGATGTCATTGGGACTGGCACCTCAATTTTTCAACAAAATACCAGATGAAGTGCATAAAGCCGCAGCACTGGAAGTGGGTAGTTCCAACCCCGCATGGGTTCCACCTACCAAAGGTGTGGAGAAAAAAAAGGAGAAGGTGGTGAAAGAAAAGGCAGCCAGAAAGCGAGGCAGTTCTGTAGAGACGGAAACTTCTGCCTCTCTGCCCAAACAGAAGAAGAGGAGACTTCAGAAAATCCAAGAAACATCACCACCACCAGCAGCAACAGCAGATCAATCAGATTTGCCAGAACATGATGAAGAAACAACACAAGCAGCAACTGATCAACCTGAAACCCCATCAGCAGAAGCTCAACCAGAAACACGTCATCCGGAGAAAGACTTTTCTCCCGCCAGAACAGCTACTCCTTCTCCAAGCAGAATGGAAAAGATAAGTGAAGAAGAAGAGGAAGGAGACTCCGCTGATGAGGAGGAAGAGAAGAAGCGACAGGCAGAGAGTGTGATCAATCTGCTTGAGAATGAAGCAGAACACTCAGTGCTGGCAGACTTTCCTGGTATACAATCCTTACCAGAAAGTTTGAATGCAGCCAAGCGCATCAAGTTCTACTTGCTGGTTAAAGACAGCGAGTACTACATCTTCGATGCTCTGCTTCAACTCAAGTCAATCGAAGATTTAAAGAAGGAATAAGCAACTTTGCTCAATCTTCTTCAGATCTCAACCGTTCATGAGGTGCGTGCAGAATATCCCCAACTTATTTCAAGCCTCATGAAGCAGGAGGCAACAACACTGAAGATTGACAAGCCCACACCACATTCTGACCAACCTCAACAACATCAACAACCAGCACAGGGAGCACCCTCAACCAGTCAGTCTCCCAAGAAAACACCCATCATCGACCTCGACTCAGGTGATGATGAACCTATTGGCCAGGCCATTGGAGGAGAATCCACCAATGAGCTCTACACACAGGGCGCAGCACAGAAACTGAAGAAACACGTGAACTTCTACACTCTGGAAGAATTGCTGGAAAGAGAAACCAGACCGTTCAACAACTATCAACTCGACAATCTCATCACAATTCGAGTTGAAGACTGTTTGACAGACACCTGCAACATCCTACAAGAAAAAGCTACCCAGATCCTTTCTGATTTTAACCAACACCAGAAGGACTACGTCAACGACATGGATAAAGACCTCAGGGGGAAAATCAGAAAGATCAGGGATGATCTGAACAAGAAAATGGATGATGACAGAGAGGTACACGAAGCTGATCAGAACAAGATCCATCTGCGTTTAAAAGGCATTGAAGAGAAAGCAGACAAGGCCACTACTTTGGTAGCTGACCTTCTGGCTAAACAAGATGAATCAATAAGTTCTGCTGTTGACAAGAAAGGAAGTGCACTTGCAGCTCAACTGAAGGAAGACACTGACCTGTCCATCCACTCACATCTAGCTCTTTTTGAAAAGGAGAAATTTGTGGAGTCGATGCGGAAACACCAGGTCGATGTCTTAAATGACCTTCTGTATCCAAACCCAGAAGAATTTGAAACCCAGAGCAATCGACTAACTGCTGTAGAAGAGCTTCAGGAGACTTATGACAAAACTCTGTCTACCATGAACAGCAGGTTAGAGAAGAAGATTGACGCCTCTGACCAAACAATCAACCTTCTGCTTGGTTTTAAAGCAGATGCTGAGGAGAGAATGGAAAAGATGTCTGAGGAGATAATCTCCCTTCGTGCACTCATCAATACCATTTTTGATGATGTCAAAAAGGGGGAAATCTCTGGAGGCACGGGAGGCAAGGGAAACAAAAGCAGCAAAGGCTTAACAGAAGCAACAGATGCTGGAACAGAAACACCAGCACCAGCTCAACCTAGACCAACCACTCCTCCCAGACCAGACCCCACACTGATTGGAGTAGAACCAGCAGAACCAGCACAAACCTCAATTCACACCCCCAGCGACAAAGGCAAGAAACCAGTCGATGAAGGGGACCAGATTGCTGAGCTGCTACTTTTTGGAGTGAGCATGGATCAAGCCTGTGATCCAGTGTTCAGAACACAATTCTACAAAGATCAGGCTGAGAGAGAAAGGAAGATTGCTGCACAGGAAGTCAAAGAAAAATCCTTTCAAACTCCCTTCTCCTCGCCTTCGTCTGCTGAACACTCACAACAACAGTCATCTGCCTCGACCACCCAGTCCAAGAAGAAAAAGAAGAAACCATTCTCCTGGAACCTATCCCTGCAAAAGAAGACACCAACTGATGTATGGGTTCCAGAGAATGATCAAGCTGACTGGGAAAAGGTCAAACAAGGATTCATTCTGAACAGATATTTCCTAAAAGAGCCCACATATTCAGAATCGATCCCAGATGAAGACTTTAACCGCTACCTGGAGAATTTCAGAGATCAAGACCTTATCAAGAGAATAAGAACAGCTGCTGCAGACGCCAAAATCCAGCTGAAGGCACCAGAGAAAGAATTCATGATCTGCCCAACAATACCAGGCAGTAATCTTCCAGACAAGACTTATATTCTGAACTACATCAATCAACTGGCGAAGATTAAAGGCTACAAGATCGATAACCACGATCCAAACTATGCCAGGGTAAGAGATGGTATATATGAGAGTATCCAGCTGGTGTCTGACGCTCAGAGAGAGAGAATGAAGAAGGGAGGTGCAGCAAGATGGTTCTCTTAGATAGATCCTTTGTATCTTCTGCTTTTTGCTCTCTGTTATCTCTATTGAATTCCTGTACTCATCAATTCATATATCAATGAATTTGGAGTTCTTTTATCTTTCTGATGTTTACTGTTATTTAACTTAAATAACTAATAACCTATCTGTCCAGAACACGATACAAGTTACATTGTTTTTACTGACTAAGTGTGGTTTTGACATCATCAAAAAGGGGGAAATTGTTGGGAACCCCATAAACTATTCTGAGTTTTGATGATACTCTTACAAAACACACTTAGTATTATACATGTTCTGTACCTTTTTCCTTTGGTTTCAGCAAACCAGATAGTCGAAGATCGTTCAACCAGAGAATCTCAAAACCAGCAACAGACAGAAGGCTAAACCAGAGAATCTCAAAACCAGCAAGTCTCAC